>JAFVLL020042644.1:0-14114 GCA_021397915.2 Tor tambroides | reverse complement strand
ATGTTCTTAAATGTGACGCATATATAACATATTGCATGCATGCACGCAGTTTTAAGGCAGCTTTAATCGCCTTTTTGGTAACTTCATGCCTTAATGGCATAACTAGAACATTGCATGCACGTAGTTTCTTTCGCTGTTTGATATTAAATTATACAGGCTACAGCACGCGCGGGCACCTTTGCGCGTGTATTTGAAGAGCGCGCGCTACGAGCACAGTATCTTTTCCGCGCTCGTTTGACTCGCGCCTGGCGCGGCGGCGAAGTTAGAGCGTGTCTGAAACGTCTCCCGTTTGATGTGGTCGTAAAGACCTTCTGCATCTAAATAAACGCAATCCTTTTCAAGAAAAAAGAGACGGAGGCAGCAGTTGCGAATGGGGTGGCCAACCCTAGCCCCGCCCCTGCGTTAATTGCGTTAAATATTTTTAACGCGTTAATCAGAAAAAATTATTCGCATGCGTTAACGCGCTAATTTTGACACCACTAATATATATATATATAAATTTTCTGCATTGCACTTCATATTTGATGGTTTTTCATTTAAGTAACTGTTTGTCTTTACTTTTTTTCTAATCTGTTATGTAAATAAGGGTTTGGCATATTTCAGTGAATTAAATAAACAGTATTTATTTATTTATTTATTTATTTATTGTTTCTTTGGTTGGTTGGTTGGTTGTTGTTTTTTTATTCATTAATACCATAAATAAATAAATAAATAAATAAATAAATAAATAAATAAATCTGGCAAACGCAACTTCTGTTTTTTGTTGTTGTTGTTGTTGTTGTTGTTTTTGTTTTGTTTTTTTTCCACCATTACTTTTTTTGTTGTTTTTGTTTTTTGTTTTGTTTTGTTTTTTTTTACAGTGGAGATCTTGGTTTGAGGTAAAGGACATCAAATCTAACTATTTAGGAGCTTCTGACTAAGAACATAGTAAATGATCCTCTAAAATGTGTCTATTCAAACCAAAAACTATATTATATTGAGCACTCGTGGATCTTCATATACTGGAATGTATATGAAACACACCATGCATGTACATAATGATTATGCTCCAAACATTTGAATGACTTTGCAAAGGTCAAGGGCAGATTCCAGCTCTTAACATGTTGTGATATGTGATAACGTAGAATCTGTTGCCTTTTAACAGCAGTCACGGCTGTCTGAAATGAAATTATCAAAAAATCTGACCCATCAAAGACCAGACCAAAACCTGGTTTAAATTTTTATCGATTTTCTGTGTAACTAACTCTGTAGCAGGAAAATTAGCCAGATCTTCTGTCTCACACACACACACACACACACACGCATAGTTGAACTTGATCCACACGCCGTAAATGTAGTAAGTAGCAAGGGCAACCGGTGTGCTCTAAAACAACCTAAACCTGTGACCTTTGACCTCCTGACATTCCAAATATGCCATTCAAACACCAAAGAATAATAAACAAAACCAGGGTAATGGACCCCAGGTGGTGCATAGGTGCAGTAAGGGGACAGAGCAAAGCAGTTACAATAAGCAACATCACAATATGATAAATAAATAAATATTTTCAGCCGTCAGCAGCATTTAAAATTCCCGCACCTCTGACTTCTATTATGATGACGTGTTGCACCGGATTTCACAATAGCTGAGGAAATGAATCATATAATTGGCTAGAAAAGCAAAAGTCAGTTTGAATGCGATCAAAAGTCTGTGTTTCTCAGGAGACGTAACAGAAAACATTCATAGGCCTGTCCGGAGCTCATCTAACTGCTGCTGCGCACGGCCAACACCAGATTTGCTGAAACCGGAGCGCTTTGTATAGGAATCGGGCCTGGTATTGTGTATATAAGTGTACATTGTGTGTATATATATACAATTATTTTCTCACGCATTATTGGCTTGAAATCCGAATCCGAGTCGTGGCCGTATTGCCTGTTTACATCATTCCCTCCGCAAAGTCGTAACAGTTGCCAGAGTTGTCACAACAACAAAATGTGCAGAGAGACTGTGTGGAATTCCCTAAAAACCTCAAAAGCCTGAAAATGATTTCAATAATGCCAACATCAGGAACTTCAATTTGACTGACAGGCCGTCCCCGGGAAGAAAAGGCATTTGTTTCGAATAACTTATTTCCAATTAAAACTTTAATTGACATCTTCGAAAACCTCAGAGACATTTGTGAGTGGTCAGCTTAGGAGAGGACAAAAAAAAACACACAGGCTGGTATTCTAACTGCTCATAAAACACTACTCCGAAACCGGATCTTCACTTTATGCGAGCTGAAGGATGTGGGTTGAGTCGACGGGGAGAAAAAGAGTGAGAGAGAGAAAAAGCAAATATCACAAGTCACAAAGTAGACTTGTGTGAGTTCAGCGTTGCCCTCTGCAACCCTCCAAACGCTCTAAATCATACAAATCCACCGAGATGCCCAGAGAAAAGGGCTCATTGAAGAAAAAGAGCAGCCAAAATGCCTTTTTTTTTTCTTCTTTTTTTGGTATGGTTTCATCCTCACTCACAATTACAAATTATAAGCTTCATTCAAAAAAAGTATTTGCCAAAAAAAGAAGAAAAAAAAATGAAAAAGGTCAATCTATCTATTTAAATGAACTACTCAATCTGCAAAACACTGCAAATGATGCAAGTAAATTTTAAATAAATAAATAAAAACTAAATCAAACTACAATATCAAACAATTTAATTACAGTCACTGATTTTATATATATATATATATATATATATATATATATATATATATATATCCAAGAGAACAACCAAGAAACAATGGCAATGGTATACAATGAAAAAAGGGAAATAAATAAATAAAATTATATGTCATATATATATATATATATATATATATATATATATATATATATATATATATAAAGTGTGTAGTACTATGTTTTACAGTCTTAGTTTGGGGTAAAGGTCATCCAGTTTAAATATTTAAAGACTCTAAGCTTAGGAGTTTAAAAATTAAAATAAAAATATCATTGCTTAACAATGTTGGTTTATGGTTATTGTTAAAATGAATTTCTCTATGGAGAAAATGATAGGAATTGTACATGAAGTTTCAAACTGAACTAGGTCAGACCGAAGCGGTCAAAAGTTGCCTAAATATTTGTTTGAAAAGGCAGGTGTACTTCCTCCTCAAGCACGTGCTCCACACCTCTGAGCGCGCTTGACTCTGGCCTGCCCTCTGCAGAGCGTCCGAGCGTCCGAACAGCAGCGGACCGCCGTGTGTCTCTGTGAGGGGGAGTTAATGATTATCTCCCGGCTGGACGAGGACTGTGGCACGCTGCCAGTACAGTGCAGGAACGTCCCTCTTCCCTTTGTAGACGCTTCTAATCTGCTGAAAGCCTCTCCCCTGAGACCATCCCATGATAATGTCATAGACACAGAGGGTATAATAGAGCAATTTGTTTACCTTCCAAAGCCTTGATCTCTCTCAATACTGCCTTTCTCTATCTCTCTTGCTCTTTCACTCGGAGCTCTGCGCTGCTGGAGTGGGATGAGAACATATTGATCGGTGCTCGGGTTTCAATAGAGCGCCGCAAATTAAAAGCAATGGAAAACAAATTTGTTTCGGGATTGTCACTCTGTTGTTGAGCTAAAATGTCCCAACTGAGATCCACTTAAGGGAATAGTTCACCCCAAAATGAGAATTCTGTCATGACTTACTCAGCCTCATGTTGATTCAAACATGTAGGAATTCATGTGTGATTTAGAATATTATTTCCTTTTAACAAAAAAAAAACAAAAAAAAAGGTCCCTGTATTGCCCTGCCTTGTTGTTTCTCAGCTGTCCAATAAATAAATAAATAAAAATAATGCCTGGAGACAATTTTATTTTTCCTGAAATGGCAGTTAATTGTATCGCATTGGACTAAAACTTACTGACATTGCTCACACACAGGTTAAAACAACCCCCCCGCCCCCCATCCAAAAAAATGTAGGGTTTTTTCTCACCTTGTTATACTTAAAAAAATGAATGACACTTCAAAAATGACTGGCCTAAAAATTGCTTATAAATCCATCATTATTCTATATTACCACTTTTCATATCCTTTTATTTCAATTAGTACAAATTTTTATTTCTTTTTGGAACCTAACCCTAACCCTAACCCTAAAAAGTCAAAAAGTCAATATATTATTAAAAAAATTTCCATATGTATTGTTATACTTCCATTGAACATAAACAATCCATTCAGCAACAGCTTAATACGTCAGTTAAATTAGACACTATTTACATCAAAAGGGTTCTCGTCGTCTGTGTAATATTTTATCTATTTTAATTGTTGGATTATGTATTCATGCAAGTAGTTTCTGCTTTCATTAAGCATTTTGTCGTATTAATCACAATATTATATGCATATATAGGTTATTACATGCAGTTTGTGGACTGTCAGCCTGTACAGAACAGTCACAACTGAAGTCATGCGATCCATAGCAAATCGAAACAGATCCAACGTGTCAACTAGCGCTAACTGACTAGTCGCGCAACCCCTACCTTCACAGTCTCCCAGCCGAACAGCGGCGGACTCGATACATACTCGCACCAACTCTCTTCAATCCCATCAACACCGTCGCCCCCACCAGCGCTCATTCCTGTTCCTGCTCTCATCTGCTTTTCAACAAGAGCAGTTTGTCAGGGTCAGAAAGCAATTCAAAACCTCTATTAATGAGTGAGAGAGAGAAAAGTGTGGTGCGAGCAGGAGGAGGAGGCGAGGGGTGGGGAGCCTGCCATCAAAGCAGACAAGAAAAGAAGGCCAGGTGGTTGTGGGAATCTCGGCTCTTTTTGCTGAGAAGGAATCTTCAGCGTAATTAACAGGCTGGAATCGGGGCCTTCTGAAGCCAGGAGGACAACCCCTCGGAGGGGACAATTTGCACTTTTACAAGAGCCGCTGAGGGACGGGGAGAAAGGAGAGGAAAAGGGAAACTATGGCATCCTTTATCGCCGAGACAAAGCGCCGCATCCTTTCAAAGGCCTGTGCTGGAGCTTCCAGAGCAGAGGAAGAGCGGGTGAAATAAAGAAGATGAAAAACACAAGAGAGAGAAGGGGGTCGAAGTGGACAGCAGTCGGAAAAGGGGCACCGGTGCCAACATGCGGTTCACAGAGAGAAAAGAGCCGGGGGAAGTAGCCGAGAGGGTGCGGGGGCGAGGGGCCTGACATGCGGCCAACTTGTAGACCCTCCCAGAATTCAGCAGCTCCTCTCATTTACATTATTGCACAGAACCAGCAACAGGCCTCTAAACGAACCTAAACTGGAGGCATGCACACGCTAATAGATGCACCATAAAAATGGATTATTAACTTCAGTGTTACATATTTTGTTCAGTTATTCTTCACAATAGTTTTAGAGGTAATTGAACTAGAAAGTTTTAATAATCGTTCTAATTCTATGAGAATCAGAAGTCCACACAGCAGGATAATGACACAAAAGAAAGATATCATTGGAATGACTTTAGAATTACTTTATCCACCTGATGAACAAAAAAAATTTGATAGCCAACCAGAATCTAAAGAAAATTAAAAAGCTTGAGCATTTAAATCAGCAATCATGCTCCAAATCCATTAGTCCTGTTGTCGGAAGTAGTAAGAAAAGCACGTTTACTGTATGTGATTTTGTTGCTGAGACAGAATCATTCATTATAATGGTTCTATTTATTTATTTATTTATTTATTTATTTATTTATTTTCTGGTGGTTTTGTTTACATCGTTTACATTGTTTACATCTGCTGTAGACATTGTTATAATAGAATTATATTGTCTGCTGGTGTGGATGCTAATATAGTTATTGTTATAGTTATCAGGGTTGCACTTCATTTTACAGTATGTCTACTTACAGTGTACTTATCCAAGAAAGTACTGGTAGTGTATGGTAACTATATGGGTTAAGGTTAAGTTTAGGGTGGGTTCAGGGTAAGTACCTAGTTATTACTCAGTTATTATAATTGTTATAATAAGTACACAGTATGTACAGACGGAACAAGACGGTAAAATAAAGTGCTACTGTTATCTGTATGGTTATCAATGGTGTGAAGAGGCCTTAAAGAGTGTATTATGTCAAGTGAGTAAGTCCTATATGCTAATAGACATTGTTGAGGATGAGAAAACAATTGCCAAAGTTGTTCAAAGTTGCTTTTTTACTTGTTGTTCAAGTAACTCAGTAACTCAGAACAGAATAGCATTTCCAGAAAAAAGCTACTTTTTTTTTTTTTTTTTTTTACAATGAGTATCGGTGTAGTGTGATAAAATCACACTGTATTGCATTCACAGATATTGAGGTAATGAACAGGCTCATCTAAAATATCCACTCCTTCTTTTATAGTAAGCATTTAGAAAGTCTAATTCATTTCAGATAATCTGTAGTTTCAGCTTCCAAAAAAGAAAAACGATTCATTGATTCCTTTTAAATCTTCTTTTATGTTTCAGTATACAAAATAATACGACCATATTTAGTTAAATGCTGCTACTGTGTATGAATGATGCTGTTTTCTAGTTTTATTTGTGGTTTTTAGTTTGGTATTCAAGGCTTCAAAAATAAAGAGCTTTAAATTATAAGTAGCATGTAGCCTCATAAAACACAATTCCTCAACTCAAAGCTCAAAGTAATGAGCTACATTTTTCAGAAGAAAGCACAACTTTTAAACGTTTGACGTAGAATCAACTGAAGCCACGCTTGCCTCCGACTGACAAAAAGCCATATTCAGCTTTCCATTTCATTTGTTAGGATGCGTCAGACTCCAGTGTCAGATGGCTGACAGAGGCGGTGAAATATCCAGGGGTCAGATGCACTTCTGATAACGGCCCCTCAGCCTGACTGCCAGAGATGGGGCGTCTGCCCAGCACAAAATGCCATTTGTTGTCCATCACTCAGACACTGCGAGTTTAGCGCCGGCGCTGCGCTGAAAGGCACATTCACACAAGCTCACACACTGGATGTTTTTGCAATTCAATATTTTCACACACAGCCTCATCATTACGCTGGAACCGGAGCCTCGCTGGAGAGAGCCTGCGCTTTCACGGACAGGCAATGCAGCAGTCGAGATTGAAGTTAATAGCCCATCTTGAAATGTTTTGCTGACTCCCTAAAAACCCCTTCTCAGCATTTCACTAACAATCTGACGAGGGCTTTAGTTTTTTTTTTTTTTTTCTTTTGACCGAAGAGAAAACACCCATATGCCACACGTTTTAGATCTAGCAGCCTACTGAAAGGTGACAGTAAAGACAAGATTATCTTAATCTCATTATGATATTAAAAGATGCATAATATTAATTGTGTTTTTCAGGCTTTAAAAAATTATTTTTAGTATCATTTATTAAACAATCATTTATTTTAGGATCATTTACTCAGTTAAACTTAATGAGCCTGAAACGTACATAAAGTTTCAGCATTCACCTGTTTAAAAAGCAGAAATGCTTTATCAAACGATAGTTTACTTTAGGATAATTTATTGAATGAAGATGAATGAGCATGAAACTTACATGAAGTGCAAGAAAGTGGCCAGGGTCGGTGTGTGTGTGTGCCAGTAATGATTTGTTTAGGATGTCGGCCTTAAAGTGGTTAAAGAAAATGGCGGCAGCTTGAGGTTTTATATATTTTTCCAGTAAGCCGCACTGTAGTTAATGAAATTTAACACACCAATAGTGCCGCCTCTCCCTCGAGAGCGAGAGCTTCATAATCAGCGTGCCAACACTCTCGTTTTTTATGAAAACAAATTGCAGCCAGGGAGATGGACTAATTGTGTTGCGACGCAGAGCAAAGAGAAACAACCGTTCACGTAATTAAGCCAATTTTCAGGGACAAAAATAGTTGAAGGTGCAGCAAACAAGAGCATTCATCTGGTACACGCCGCACGATCCCACCCCTCGCTCATGCGTACAAAGAAAAGTTAAGCATTAAGCAAATATAGGCTGAGAAAGTCACTGGATAATGATGGTTCAATTACAGTGGATCCCAGCATACCGCACCGTACAATTATGAGAAATGATGACAGAGGGCTTTGGAAACATGAAAGACGTCTTTATCAAAGCAAATCTAAGCACTCTATCTCTAAAGTACAAAACGACTCCACCGCTGCCATTACGAAACGTCATCCCATCTTAATGAGACAGAGCTGCCCATCTTCCCCCGTAATGACAAAAGATGGAGGACAGAAGATGAGTTCAAAAGATAAACGTGGAGGCCGGGCCCTTTGAAAATGCGCTCGCTGCTAAAGTTGAAAGTGAGCGGCGAGCGGTAATTCTCGGCTTGAGTGGCCCACTGGGGAATGACATCTACTCTCTTATCGCCAAAGGATGCAACATCAAGGTCTGGCCAAACAGCCCACGGTAGCTGTGCTGATGCATGGGAACTTCGGCGGGGAATTACGTGTGTGTACAGTATGTCCTCGCTTCGAGGGTGAACTGCCACTCTAAACATCCCGAAAACTGCCAAAACCACCAGCCTAGCCTTACATATAGGAAACGTGTTCACTTCCAGAGAAGTATGTTGATGCATGCTACAAGGGATATAAAAAAATAGGAATTTCCCTCCAGATATTAGAAACAAATTCCTTGGATGTTCATTTCAGTGCATGTAAATGGACCCCCCAAATATCATAACCCCCTTGTTGTTTTTATGTAACAAACAAACACAGTCGTGAGAAATGCTTCGAGCTCAGCTTTTGCTGAATGTGGATCGTCCGTAACGATATTAATTTGGCTCGCCGTTGAAACGCAGCACAGCTGGGTGCCTCGAAATGTTGGATGGAAACTTTGCTGGCGCTTCGTCCTGGGCAGGAGTTACGACACCAAGACGTTTTACGGCCTAAAATTAGCAACCCCGAACACATGATACAGGGTTAATTATTTCTCACAGTCCTTCCCGGTGGTGTACAATGCTGCTTTTTCCTTGTACAGTATCGACCAGCTACAGAAACAGAGCTTTCGGAGGTTGCATTGCAGAAGGAGATTCATTGTGTAAAGGGTTTTTTAGCCAGAAGAACTCCAGAGCTGAGACCAGCACTTGTTTGCACTTATAGGAGAGAGTGCTGTATGTTGAGCTGTGGATGCTGATCCCAGATCAGCATTTATTTAATGCTTACATCAGAAAAGGTTATTCTGAAAATGTCTAGAATAGATCATTGTATGAGTGCATGTTGTTAACTGCACAAGCAAAAATGTTTTCCCCCCAACAGATGCCAGTTCACCAAGGCTGTTCCTGACACTTCTTAAATCCTTTTACTAAATGTTTTTAAGTATTTCATGATTGTCAAAGACTGACTTGCCATCGATTAAAAATAATATATAGACTCTCCCTTTCAAAAACATATATAACAGAAATTTTAGAGTGCATTATTGTTGTTTAAAATGAACAACCTTCAATATAGCATTGTTTGACACAGCACTGTGTCAAGAAACAACCCAACAAAAATGTATGTAACCCAGCTAACTGGGTCAAAATAAACAATATTTGTTAACACTTTAGCCTATTTTAAGGTGCCCTTGTTACACGTAGCATGTACTTACTATTATAATAACAATAAATTATGCATAATTACATGCAAGTAACCCTAACCATATACTAAGTACATGTAGTTAATTAATATTACTCAGTACTTAAATGTATAATTACACTGTAACAAGGACACATTAAAATAAAGTGTAACTCAATATTTATCCAGTATTTGGTTTCCAAATAAGGCAGCATTTTTAGAGTGCATATTTACTGTATTAAATTCAAGAATGAATGAATGAATGAATAAATATATTTGGTCCAATATAATTTTTAATTATAATAAATATATAATGTTTTACATGCATTTAGATGCGTTTTACATTTATTATAATGTAAACAATTATTTCAAAATATAACAATTGCAAACAGGCTAAATTTTGTGTCTCGTTACAAAAATTCAGTGCAAATATTTTCACCAGTTTAATTATTTCAAAATAAATGACTACTTTAGAGTTCAGTCTCAGCTATAAGGCAACACTCTTAGCAAGAAAGAATAATGAGCTACACTTCACTCAAACACCTTAAAAAAACACCAGTGCGTTTGCTTCTACGGCCAAGGAGCTGCAGACAGCCTGGGCTGTAACATGATAAGCACGTCTCTCTCGCAGACATGGCTTTAACTGTTCTGTAATGGCTGTCTTTCCCCTACTGCATGCTGTACCCTGCTCTGCTCCACACCACGGGGGCCTGCTCTTATATATCCACTTTTTCTTAAAAAAAAACAGACTTGAGAAACAAATAAAAAGCATTATGCTGGGAGGAAACGCTGCAAGACACTAAAGTCATCTTTAAGGTATGCACATGACTGCCAAAACATGGACAGAAAAGTGACTTTTCCTACAAATGGGTGAACGAAAAAGGAAAAAGAAAAAAAAGGGTGTGCGGTTCCAGTGCGGCGGAGAACAGCTGAAACAGTGTTTGGACACACGCGGAAAAGGCCCTCCCACGAGCGAGTCACGGTGATGTCATAAAGAGGTGCCACAAGCGAACAACAACAGTGCAAAAAAACCGAAGTAGAATGAATGACGTGTGACAAATGTGAGCAAGGTTGAGTTGGAGCTGCCTCACCTTTGGGAAGCACAGGGCGATTCACGCAGCGAGCCAAGCTCAGGTGGGCAGGCGCTCGCTCTCGACGGGAAACTGTGCCAGCTCTGCCTGCTGTCCATAAGCTACCCATCAACCTTTCCTCTCGCTCAAGATTGGAGTTAACTAAGCAGGCCGGCGTGTCAAAGGCTGCCCTACAGGCTCCCTACAGTCGAGGACGAAAATGTGTATGCATGCATTCTGTGTGCAGTATTACATGCCAAGATTGTAACATAATCAAATACAAATTCAAACTGGTTTCATTATGGCTAATGTCAGTCAGTCAGCATTGAAACAACGACATGCTCACCTGTGCATATGTGTGTGTGTGGTTGTTTTATGTCATGCATTGCACACGCAGTCATTAAATGATTTTCTCACAGCTTTTAACAACTTCTTATCAAAGACAAACTTACATCTCATAGATTATGTGTGAGGAGTTATACGTCTCTAATGGCTCACACACCATTAGTCTGTTCACCAGCTCTCATGTGTGAAAGCATATTGTGCACATACACTTTCGGCTAGCTTGAAGCTAAATGTCAGCCATTTTGCCTGTAAAAGCCCAGTTTTGAGCGCTGACAGGCTGTGTCTTCTAGCAAGGCATCACACACAGCTTCCATTTTTGCTTTACAGTGTTATGGCTTGATTTTATTACTTGTGTCAAAACAACAGGAGCTGCACAAGAACTTTTTGATTTGCTATCCATTGCTATTTTATTTCTGTGTGCAACTTTTTTCTCTCTCTTCAAAGACAGCATCATAATGTAAACAGGGAAAATTAAAGCCCACATTTAGGGGAAACTGACAAAACCTTGCCCTCTAATGAAATAATGTACCTATGAATAAAACAAGTATATTAAACGAGGGTGTTAAAAAATTGGTTCCAAATGTATAAATAAATCGAGAAAAAAATGCATATTGTTTCCAAGACATCTCTGTGGCAGTTTATATCTGTCACTTCACTGTATATTCAAATGAATAATTATGAGCGTTCGGACACAATATTTTGTTCAGTGACGTCATTTACTGTATACATGTATATATTGGCACGCAGCGCATACCCTGGAAACCAGAAAAATGTCCTTCAACACCGTTTTGTGTGTGTGTGTGTGTGTGTGTGTGTGTGTCAGAGCCAGGCCTCATTTGAGTTCATTATTGATTAGACACGCAACCTCAACTGGTTTCAAAATAATTAATTGTTTCCAATAATATTAAAAATACATAACACAAATTGTACGCTCTTTTTTCCCCCCTTAGAATTATACTTTTACATTCAAAATATGACTATGCTATTAAAATTGCAAAACGGTTACTAAAGGTTAAAATAAACCTACAGAGAGAGAGAGAGAGAGAAAGAGAGAGGAGGGAAGCTGTATTAGGCGAATACACGCTTACCTGGCGCCAGAACAAACTGATTTCTCTCTGAAACTCAACTTAAACTATCGTATGATAATATATCAAAGACAGAGCTTCAACTAAATGACTCGGTGGTTATAAATAAGCCACAAAATATTAATTTTCAATCAGAAAGCATTAAACGCTAGTCGAAAAATGAATGCAGGGCCTAACATTATGAATCAAGCTCTTGTAACTACCTGCGTTTATGGCCACTTGATTCGTTCACTAATAGCAGATGATCCAGCCGCCAGATGGTGGTTTGTGCTTTACTTGCAGCCCACACTAACATTTTATAATATTGTTTAATTAAACACAATTATGGTTATGATATTTGACTGAATTGAGGTATGAAAAATAATTAAAAGCAGTGACCGACGATGTCTCATAAAAAAGTTATCATATTTAAGACGCTTCTCAGCCATACCTGTAATTTCTTTGGTAATTACGAGACGGCAAACAGTTGAGTTGAGAGAATAATAATAATAATAATAATAATAATAATAATAATACATTTGCAATGTGTATATATTACATAATTTGCGTTTTAAAAATTGTTTCGACATATTTTATTGAGAATGTAAGAAAAAAACGCAACATGTATAATTTTAAAGATTCATTTTAATTATGCCTTTTTTTCTATATAACAACAATAATAAACTATTTGTTGTATCTCTGCATACTCTCTCGATCATTTAAATTAAAATGAATGCTGATAAATATGAAACAGTGTATTATATCTCCATGCATTTGTGAGCAACTGAATTTATTGTGAACACGGGAACCCACAGACTTTAATAAACATCTTAACTCAATGATATCGCAGACAGATTGAATGCAGTCATAAAATAAATCTGTCGAATATGAATCTGGAAGCACAGAACAGTGATTGTTCAAAACCAGATGAAACAAGTTAGACATGAAATTAGGAAAAGCACAGAATAGGCTATATCAGTCGTTTTTAATGAGCGCTTGTGTTTAAGGATTGTGTTCAGGCCTTACGCACTCTCCAACACAAAAACGAAACTATAATCTCTCAGAGGACTACACAATATTTGCCTTTAAATGTAAATAAAAAAGTCTGATGCATATGGTTTGAACATTCAAGAGAGTTGTCGTGACCTCCAACACAAAACCGAATTTATCTTGAATGACAAACCCTAAAATGACTAACCCTAACCCTAACCCAAACGACAAAAGACGAAAAACGACAGTCTGACCTGTTACCAGCGATTCTCGCAAGGCATCGCAAAACACGTCTCGTGTGCTACAGAAGTTCTGAGGTGTGCTTGAGAAAATATCGAGGCCCACTTTTCTGTCCCAAAACAAACTGAGTAGGCAGTACGTTCTCCCGGCAATTTGAATCAACAGGTCACGGGCCCACGCGAGCTTTCCTGCATATATTCAGATACTAAAATGTCTTGATATTTTAATAGCCTACATGTTGCATTTTACATATGGCCAATGAAACATATAGGCAGAGCATTATGAAAACTGTGCACTGTTGCATCTGTTTTACACACCGCTTGTTATCTTCAATGAAAAATACATTTATTTTGATAAATCATTTTCTTCTGGAAGCAGATTTTAAAACGTCGTATAGCTCGATATTTACTTCGTTACAATTGTCCGTAAATACTTAAATGATTATGTAGCAAATTAATACATAATAAAAAAGAAGCCTTTTCTAATGAATCTCACGAGCGATGACTGTGCCCACACTGCAGGGAATAATTGCATGCAAAAGTTTCACGGGCACTTAATATAAGAAAATAGTTGCAGAGCAAAATCCTTCCTATTACAAACAAGTCGGAATACAAATGAAAGCCAAACAAACAATAAGCAAAGACATCATGCAGAGTCCAGAGGAGATTTGCACACTTTTCCTCGCCTTTGAGAGAGTCCAGAAAATAGCTGACTCTATTTTCTTCAATATGACATGTAGTATGCATTATTGATTTGCCATTCGCAGATGAAGCATGCCGAGCCGCAACAGACCCCAGAGGACAAAGATTCCTAAACGCGAGCTCCTAATTTAAGATTATCGGAAGAATTGTCCATTTCGCGTGATATTCCGTCTTCTATGGCATCCAGCGGACAGGCGGAAAGCTCTGGAGATCTCCACACTCTCTCTGTGCGTCCTGGGGTCCATGA
>JAFVLL020042642.1:5000-52574 GCA_021397915.2 Tor tambroides | reverse complement strand
TCCTGTCCAAACTGTTGCTATAATATTAGAAGCACACAATTTCCTAGAATATCATTATATGCTTAAACATTAAGATTTGTACTCATAGAAATGACTAAAGTAGTCAAACCTGTTCATTAGAAGGGGGTGACCCAATACTTTTGGCAGTATAGCTGGATGTCTGCTAACAGTGGTGTGATCAGGTGTTTGTCACTAGAGGGCAGCACCTGAATATAATACTTCATTAGTTTCTCAGTGAATAGCGGTGTCTGTCAGGAATACTTTCACTGTCTCCTAGCAAAACTTTAATCATTAAAACTAAAAAGTTGTCTAACACTAGCTTTTTGTATTCTATCTCCTTGTTTTCGTATATGTAAATATAAACCTTGCTAGTGTACTGCGTTAAGCTAACCGAGACTTGTCATAGCGCTTGCATATCATTACTCTTTTGTTGGTTTTGATTGCTTCTATTGTCATCATTTGTAAGTCGCTTCGGATAAAAGCATCTGCTAAATGACTAAATGTAAAACTTTTTAATGATGGTGCTTTTTCTTTTAGACTGAAGTCTGTAAAAGTTGTTTAAAGTCAATGCAACAATTAATTTGACTTTAAATGATACTGGAACCAGAGGTTCAGTGCTCCTGTAACACTTAGAGACGCTAAAGTCAGACTTCTGTGTAAATTAGAAACTTTAAGCTCAATCAGACACTGAATCCTCATACACAACTACTTCTGGCTTGGAGCAACTGTGCTGTTTCATGCATAGTGTAACCAAGATACCTTAGTCTTTTATTTTAGCGTTAAATTGTTTTTGAAAAATCTCTTCTGCTGAAGGCTGCTTTTAATTGATCAAAAATACAGCAAAAATTGTGAAATATTATTACAATTTGAAATAGCTGTTTTCTATGTGATTATCTGGTAAAATGTAATTTATTTCTGTGATCAAAGCTGAATTTTAAGCATCATTTCTCCAGTCTTCAGTGTCACATGATCTTCAGGAATCATTCTAATATGCTGATTTGCTGCTCAAGATACATTTCTGATTATCAATGTTGAAAACAGTTGTGCTGCACAATATTTTTGTGGATTCATTTTATTTTTCAGGATTCACAGATGAACAGAAAGTTCAAAAGAACAGCATTTATTTGAAATAAATGTCTTTACTGGCACTTTTGATCAATTCAATGCATCCAAAACAATCTTACTAACCCCAAACTTTAATGGCATTGTATTATGTTTTTTAAGGATTATTTGTCCATTACAAATTGCTTAAACATAACACTAGGTTAAATAAAGAGCACACACTCTTTACTACACAGGACTGTTTGTTTTTGGCTTGTATGACAGTGTTATTTTCATGAATATTTAAATAGATATTGCATTTCTTTACATGCTCTCACTATTAAACATGCAGCTCTTAAATCAGGGATATTGAGAGTTTGGCTGCAACCCAAATCAAACACACCTGCCTGTATTTCTAAATAATGATGCAAATTTGAGTTTGTTCCTCACAGAAAGCATCATATGTCTTCAGAGGTTGTTGAATATAGTAGACTAGTTGTATAGACCAGTGTTATGATACTTTTACATCCTTTTTGAAGCTTGAAAGCTTCTTTCATTTCATAATTGTATGGGAGATCGACGCTGACTTCAGCATCACCACAGAGGTGAGTAAATGATGACGTGATCTTTTAATATAGATCGTGATACTGAGGGCAGGAGTCTTCATGCGTGCTGTGGAGATGGAAAAGCAATTAGATGTTCCTGACACTCCTGTTCTTTTGTCTGTACTTCTCTGCAGCTGTCCAGACTTTCATCACAAGCGTTTTACTGTAAAAGGTCACAGCCGTGACTTCCGAGGCGGCTCCTCTTTCCCCGCGCCACATGCCAGGGACCCCCGAAGGCCTGCCGGGCCCCGCTGACTCCTGGACGCACTTAAGTCCAGGCGTGTGGCTCTGCATCACCCCCCATTTGTACAGAGCAGCTGTGCACAGACACACGGCCGGCCGCGGTGATGCGGCTGCTATAAATACGTGTGCATGTAGTGAAGGAGCGACAGCTGTGCGCTGGACTCCTCTTCTGCTCCTCCATCAGCTCATGCTCCATACGGGACAGAAGGACATGTTACTAAAATCCCCCTTCTTACAGTCAACTTTTGATTTCCATGAGTTTTTCAAACATAGTCAAAGTTTATGCATAATTTCACGATTCAATGATGTTCCAGGTAGTTGTTGACAAAAGAATGCATTTTGTAGCTCTTCTGAGTGGTTGCTAGAGTGTTGCTGTTGTTTTCTGAGTGACTGTTGACAAAAAAAATGCATTTTGTAGCTGTTCTGAGTGGTTACTAGGGTGTTTCTCGGGCTCTCTGAGTGGCTGTTGACAAAACAATGCATTTTGTAGCTGTTATGAGTGGTTGTTAGGGTGTTGCTAGGGATTTCCGAGTGGTTGTTGACAAAAGAATGCATTTTGTAGCTGTTATGAGTGGTTGCTAGGGTGTTGCTAGGGTTTTCCAAGTGGCTGTTGACAAAAGAATGCATTTTGTAGCTGTTCTCAGTGGTTGCTAGGGTGTTGCTAGGGTTTTCAGAGTTGTTGATAGGGTGTTCTAGGTGGTTGTTAACAAAATAATGCACTTTCTAGTTGTTCTGAGTGGTTGCTAGGCTGTTGCCAGGGTTTTCTGACTGGCTGTTGACAAAAGAATGCATTTTGTAGCTGTTCTGAGTGGTTGCTAGGGTGTTGGTAGGGTTTTCCGAGTTGTTGCTGACAAAAGAATGCATTTTGTAGCTGTTCTGAGTGGTTGCTTGGATGATACTAGAGTGTTCTAAGTGGTTACCAGGGTGTTCTAGGTGGTTGTTAACAAAAGAATGCATTTTCTAGCTGTTCTGAGTGGTTCCTAGGGTGTTGCTAGGGTTTTTGAGTGGTTGCTAGGGTTTTCTGGATGGTTGCTTTGTGGCTGCTACAGTATTGTGAGCATTTATAGCTCGTTATACGAGTATGCATTTTCTGGCTGTTATGATGAGTGATTGCAAGGGTGTTCTGCGTGGTTGCTAAGGTAGTTTGTTTCTTTGTTTTTTATTCAGTAGTTTGTACTAGTGGTCACTAAGATGATGTACATGGTTGCCATGGTGTTTCTAGGGTGTTCTAGGTGGTTTCTAACATTCTGCAAGAATTTTTAGTTTGTTGGTTAGGGTTAGGGTTAGGGTTACTAGGTTTGTTAACCATGTGTTGCTAGGCTATTCTGAGTGGTTTCTAAGGTGTTGCTAGGTGGTTACTCATTTGTGATGAGCATTTTAGCTTGTTCACACAAGAATGAATTTTCTAGCTGTTTTTGGTGGTTGCTATGGTGTTTCTGGGGTGTTTGATACATGTATCTTACCGAGAGTGTTCGGTGTCTTTCGGTCCAGCAAATCCGCTCTGAAGTCCCGATCTAAATCAAATGATTCGTGATATGTGCTTCGAAGTTCCAATATACTGTAAATGATTCGTGAACTGCTACTTCTTCGGAGTTTCTTCTTCTAAGTAATGCATTACAATATTGTGTTATTCTCTAAAAAAGTAACTAATTACATTACTTAGTTATTTTTTATGAAAAGTAAAGCATTATGTTACTTTTTAAATCTGGGCAGGGCTTGCTTGTTTGGTTTAATATAAAAAAAAGTTCTATTTTTGGCAAATGCAAAAGCCCTTTCACACCAAAAGTTAAATGAATACGCATCAGGCTGAAGGAAATCTAAATTCACCATCTGTAAAGTAGAACATAGAAGAAGAAAGTTCAACACATTTCAGCAATAAAAAAAGAAGCACAAATGTTTGAGTAATTTTTGCTTATTAGTATGGTTGAACTGGATCATCGAAGCAGCAAAGACATTGGTTAATATAATGGGATTAAATACAAAAAGGATATTTGTGTTATTTAACATTTAATTATTGCAGGTTTGCTTCATATTCTGAGTTGCATTTCACTGTTTTTTTGCGAGTGAGATGAATTAATGCATGTTCACATTTATTCTAGAACTACAGTAACATCTTACTCCTGATTTCTCTCAACATGAGGACACGAGAGCTGTCAATCAATAAATGGGGAAAAAAGTAACTGGTGTTACTTATTTGA
Source organism: Tor tambroides (assembly GCA_021397915.2). Classification (NCBI taxonomy): domain Eukaryota; kingdom Metazoa; phylum Chordata; class Actinopteri; order Cypriniformes; family Cyprinidae; genus Tor; species Tor tambroides. Next base: position 48,487 of record JAFVLL020042642.1, on the reverse strand, counting down.
AACAGTAACTTAGATATTTTCTTGTAAATTAAAAAGTAATGCGTTACTTTAGTTACTTGAAAAAAGTAATCTGATTATGCAACTCGCGTTACTTGTAATGCATTACCCCCAATGCTGTTAAAAAATACAGTGCCACTTACTGAAATGTATCATATCTTGTGTAATTGCTCAATCAGTGTTTCAACCGCAGGAAGACTTGTAAACAATACGTCACGTAGCATTACATTTAACAGTAAAATCAGTCTCCGTTGCTCCTTAGTTGGCTAGAGAAATGAACTCTAGAGAGGAGCATTTCGCTAAACTATATGAGCCAAATATAAATTCAATTTTACTTAGCTGAAGTTATTAACCTGTTAGTTAAGTTATTAGCCTAATTTATGTAAAAAAATAAAAATAAAAAATAAAAAAGTCATGATAAAAAAAAATAATGACAGCCACTATTTCAACAGCGAATTGGAGTAGAAACATAAAATTTCAGAATTAGATTTAGAAGTTAATGCAAAAAAATTTCCTTGAAAGAAAAAAGCAATTGTATGTTTTTCTTGCCCCTTTAGACTTGCACTCTATTCATTTTCTAACTGCTTGTTTTCTTAAAAAAACACTAGCTTCTCTAATCTTTTTGTATTCTATCTATTTGTTTTCTTTATTATACAATTAACAAAAAGCAAAAAAGGCTAACACTAGCTTGCTCTATTCTTTTCCAATTCTATCTGTTTTCTTTTTATTTATGATATAATTTAAAATAAAAAAGCTAACTGAGACATGTTATAGCACTTGGATATCATTGCTCTTTTGTTGATTCTGAATGCTTCTGTTGTCATCATTTGTAAGTCGCTTTGGATAAAAGCGTCTGCTAAATGACTAAATGTAAATGTTTAGTTGTCTCCCCCTCCTGTTGTTAGGGAGTTGCTAGGTGGTTGCTAAGGAGTTGTAAGCTTGCTGATTGAAGTATCTGTTTTCAAGCTGTTCAAAGTAGTTGCCAGAGTGTTGCTGGTTTGTTTTGAGGATATGGTGTTAACGTAATTTTTGTACCATGTTAGTACTATGGTATTCTGTAAAATACCTTGAAAATATGATGCTGCATGAACAACATATCATGATATTTATCAAAGTATCACATTATTACCATCTCATAGCATCACTGTGTGACCACAGTGCTAAAAAGGTGATATTGAGGATATAATGTTTTGATGTTAATTATATAAGACACAAAGGTCTCGTCTCTGACAGAGCATTGCTCTTTTTCTGTTTTATGTGCATGAGTGTGTGTGTGTGTGTGTGAGGCTGCATCGCTCCTTTTCAAGTGTGACCACCTGTCTTTTGTTATGAGGTAAATAAATAAATAAACATGGCCAGCACCAGATGTCCCCGGCCGTCCGTTCAGAGGTCAAGGTCTCCCACCGCTGGCCTTGCGAGGTGAAGACATCCAAGTTTCAACTTCACTTCTCCTACAAAGACTTGCTGTCGTCTGGGGAATACATGCAAATGTGCTAGCCGTGGTGAAATGGAAATTACATGAAGCTTTTTGATAAGCGAGGGCAAAACACACATCTAATTAAGTCAAAGAGACGACAGCGCGCTCATCAAAGAGTGCAACTAGTCATGGCGTGCTTGTTTCTCATTTGCTAGTTGTCTAGTCCAGTCCTTCAACTGGTTTTGCGGATTTTATTTTAGATATCAAGGGGAGACCAAACACAGTTCGCAAAATATCAATAGAAATGAAAACAATATACAAAATTATGTGACATGAAAGACTATAGTTTTAACATTGTCCTTTTAGTTGTAGTGTTTGCTTTCTAAATGGCTCTAAACATTTTGAATGATTCATTTTAAATATTTCCCACAAGTTAACCCTTTTTAATGTCGCCTGGGGGTGCTAGGTTGTTACCCATGTGTTGTGAGCATTTTTAACTTGTTGACACAAGTATGCATTTTTCAAGCTGTTCTGAGTGGTTGCTATGGAGTTGCTAGGGCTTTCTGAGTGGTTGCTAAGGTGTTGCTAGGGTCTTCTGGATGGTTGCTCACATGTTGTAAGCATTTTTAGCTTGTTGATATAAATATGCATTTTTCTTGCCATTCTGAGTGGTTGTTAGGGTGTTGCCATGGTGCTGGGTGGTGGCTAATGCTAAGTGGTTGCTAGGGTTTGTATTTGTTAGGGTGAGCATTGCTACCTTGTTGGTATGCATTTTTCTATCTGTTCTGAATGGTTGTTATTGAGTTGTTAGGGCATTCTGGGTGGTTGCTAGGGTGTTGCTAGGATTTTCTAAGTGGTTGCTAGGTGGTTGCTCGCATGTTGTGAGCATTTTTAGCTTGTTGATACAAGTATGTATTTTTCTATCTGTTCTGAATGGTTGCTATTGGGTTGTTGGGTTTTTTGAGTGGTTGCTAGGGTGTTGCTTGGGTTTTCTGAGTGGTTGCTAGGGTGTTGTTAGGTGGTTGCTCACTTGTTATGAGCAATTTTAGCTTGTTGATTCACGTATGTATTTTTCTGTCTGTTCTGAATGGTTGCTATTGGGTTGTTGGGTTTTTTTGAGTGGTTGCTAGGGTGTTGCTTGGGTTTTCTGAGTGGTTGCTAAGGTGTTGCTAGGTGGTTGCTCACATGTTTTGAGTATTTTTAGCTTGTTGATTCACGTATGTATTTTTCTATCTGTTCTGAATGGTTGCTATTGGGTTGTTGGGGTTTTTTGAGTGGTTGCTAGGGTGTAGCTTGGGTTTTCTAAGTGGTTGCTAGGGTGTTGTTAGGTTTTTAGCTCATTGATTCACGTATGTATTTTTCTGTCTGTTCCGAATGGTTGCTATTGGGTTGTTGGGGTTTTTTGAGTGGTTGCTAGGGTGTAGCTTGGGTTTTCTGAGTGATTGCTAGGGTGTTGCTTGGTTGTTCTCAATTGTTTCTAGGGTGTTTGCTGGGTGCTTATATTTTTACATTGTGTATATCTTTGCAAAATTGAAAAAAATAGTCTCTAATCTGCTCTAATCTGCATCTAGAAGGTATGAAGATATTAAGATATTATAAACAAACATTACAATTTTCTGCAAAGCTGCTGTGACACTTTGCTGTAAATTTGATTCCCTGTTCATTGCCACATGACCTTTGACATCAACATCAAAAAACGTGTTTTCTCCTCCCATTTGAAAGCAGATTCATTTATGCACAATTAGACCATCAACATTTAATGTTGTTTTTCCTCCTCTGGTTTTTGATTATATGACTGGTCTCTGGCAGCAGGTGAAATGGCAGTAAAGCGTAATCCTCCAGGCCTCTGGTTTAAATTCTAGTATTTCCAGCCAGACCGCCACACACCCTTATTTACACCTCGTTCCCTTCACCACGCGGGTCTGCAGCGTTCACTGAGCTTCAGGGCAGAACCTGAGTGCCAGAGCGGACAATAGACACGCCAAACTACTAACCGCACACAAAAGAGTCGGGCTGTTTGCAGGGGCGGATGGGGGCAGGGTCATGGGAATCACACCGCCGAGCAGCTGGATTGCTTTACATGTGCTGCAGTTGGAGAATAATTAGCATCTCGCTCGCTAAGAAAATGACCAGTGAATTGGCTTTGAGATTCCGAATTAGCCACGCATTTCCTGTCCTCCTGTTTGTTTGCTCAGAATGCAAATGAGCGTCCTGCGTTCTTTCGTTAGAGAAATGAGTTAAATCTTTTTAAGGGTTAAAACTGAATGTAAAGCACCTGCTTTATATCGTGCATCCACATCATCCTCTGTATTGAGGAGAAGCTGAAGGGTTTTCTGTGCATAGATCTCCTAAAAAACTCTGGAAAAACATCTGAGGTCATTCGTTCCTGGTTCACAAGCGTTTGGCTAATGACTTTCCATGAGTTTTCCAGTCACCTGGAAGGATTTAAAAGATCATTTTATTGAGATTACACTCAAAAACAGCAATGAAATAATGAAGCTGAGCGAAACTAGGAAAGTTATATTAAATACAGAATTTATCGAGACTTTAAGATTTTAGTAAAGTCGCCTGGGTCATATATTCTTTTACTTTTATTAAGATGAAGACATCCATGTTGACATCTGTATAATTTAACTAGATTCTACAGATGATGAACTTATGCCAAAATACTGTAGAGTTTGATTGGAAACATTCTGGACTGATTTAAGTTATTTCCATTAATTTTTTTTTTTCAGGCCTACAGAAGCAGATATTATTTTTTATTATGAAAACCCTAATGATTTATCCCTTGAATATGTTGCCAACTTTATTATATTGCACACAAATTTTTCATTCAACAACAAAAATGATGTAAATATTCCATTATTTCTTCTTGAATTCAACTCTGAAATTTCACCCTTTACATTTCCTTGACTTTTCCAGTCACCTGCAGCATTTTTTTTTTTAAATATAATTTTATAGAAATTACACTGAAAAAGAGTTAAATGAGCAAATTATGGAATTTATGTTAACTACAGAACTCAAGTCACCTGGCTCGTATTTATTTTTATTTATTTTTTTACTGTGTAGTTTTGATGTTTTATGAAGATGTTGACATCTGTCTAATTAAACTAGATTCTACAGGTAATGAACTTATGCCAAAATACTGTAGAATTAATTGCAAACATACTTTGGACTGATTTCGGTTGTTTTAATTTTAGCCCTACAGAAATAAATCACTCCTTTGTGTTTTTTTTTTCATTCATGAACAAAATTATTTTAATCTTCCATTATTTCTTCTCTCAAATTCTCTCTAATAACCCCTATAAAAATATCAGATTTATTTAACCAATGCATTTCCATGACTTTTCTAGTCACCTAGAATGATTTTAAAAATCATTTTTCAGAGATTACACTCACTTAAAGGTATTGCAAATTCACAGGTTTTCCATGACTGAAGATGAAGATAAACTGAGGATGATTTTTTTACTTGTAACTTGATCATTTTTCTTCTGGTAAATATTCATAGTGTTCTGAATGGAGTTTTTCAGAAACGCAACGTCGCTCCAGCATCATTTTTCAAAAAAACAAGCACAATAATTCCACAGAAAATGTTGTTTAATCTACGCTTCAGCTAAATAAAGATCTAGATAAAGATTGTCACATTTTCACAGCACAAACAAACAGGCACAATGTGCCGGAGAAGAAAGAAAGAAAGAGAGCAAAGCAAGCGCAAACACACAAACAAACAAAGAATCCAAATAAATTACCAAAGAATTCAGGCAAAATCAACTCAAACAGATTGTCATCTACATTCACTAAAAGACTTACAATGAAGCTTTTGTTTCCTATAAAATATGCTTTTGTTTATCAAAAAATTATATTACATCTAATGGCACTTCTACAAAGTCTATTAAAAAGTCTCAACTTAGTATCATCTTTCATTTTACAAGTCAAAATTCTGATACAGTAAAATTTTGCACATGAAACTAATCAATAAATATTACTTACGATTATACAATTTCACAGTCTGAACCTTTAGAAGACAATAATCCGGTATTAATGTACATATACAGCAGACTGAACTGAGAAACACCTTCATCGTGTTATTACTGAGGAACACTGAATCATTCGCTTCATTATTGCATTCATATATTGGCTTTTATGAATGTTCAATAGCATCAGAAATGTGAATCTCGAATGAGGAACCGCGTCGATGTACATACGATCGTCAAAAGAAGAAAAGAAGTATTTAAAAAAACATTCAAATGCACAAAAATCACCAGCATGTGAAATCTTCTGTTAGCTCACAAACTCCAGTGTAGCATGATATTAATTTGCACAGAAATGAAAATGTAAAACAAAAGCATGACAGTAAACTGAATCATGATGCAGATATGCAACAGAATATGATGCACGCTTGCTTTTACATGTTCATCATCATCAGAAATATCATAATTGTGGGCGTTTCAGGTAGATTATTAGTCTTCATGTCATTCGGATGTTTGTGCTTTGTTTTTAAGTTCAGACAACCACAGCGATTTGAACTGGAAGACTGTGAAAAACTGCAGCTTTTACCAGAGATTTCAGTCATACTATATCCTAAACCAAATGTGGCAATGATTTGATAAATAAAATACATATTTACAATAAATACACAGTTAGAAATAGCAGCCTACGGTATATGAGTGTTGTATCTATCAGTGAAGTGCTCGATAGTCGATGAAATCAGGTTCTCACATACAGCAACTGATCGATTATCCCAACATTAGAGAGCTTTAAACATCAAGTCTAGAGTAAACCCTGAACCAAAGCCAGCTAATAAATTACTAATCAAGTTTATCAGGACCGATGAAACATACAGCATAACGTGGGTTTTAGTGCTAGTTATTACATAACTAAGAGAATCCATCAAATGAGCAGAAAATAATAAAGATTCTGAGATTCAGTCAGCAGTGGTTCAACCATATCTCTGTTTGCAGAACGGAGAAAGAGCTATGAAATAAAACAACAATGTTAAAAAACTAGCAGAAGGATCAACGCTCTTCTGATATCAGTTTAAGCTTAACTCCTTCATGTCTTCTAAACCCAGACCACCATCAAAACGCTACGATCTGATGAGGGTCGGTTCAAATCCAGTCCTCGACTACAAGAAAAGCATGTAATCCTGACCGAACGCCAGTAGCTTTAAAAGGCGCCGTCACTTTAAATGTTGCCAAGTGCTTCAGGGAAACATTTCAGTGACGAAGCCCTTCAGGAGACAAACACACACAACTGTAACAGCATAAATTAAATCTGCCCTTCTGGACTTCAGATAAGTGATTACGCAGAAAAACAATGAAATCATGAACATAAAGTACTTCTTCAAAACTTTCTCTGTCATGATGCTCAAATGATTACAGCAGATACAAAAGCAAATCTTCTGGACGGAGCTGCAGAACTGTTTTATCGGTGCGCTGTGTTCATATATATATGTGAGCCTGAAGCACAAAAGCAGTCTTAAGTCGCTGGGGTATATTTGTAGCAATAGCCAACAATACATTGTATGAGTCAAAATTATTGATTTTTCTTTTATGTCAAAAATCATTAGGATATTAAGTAAAGATCATGTTCCATGAAGATATTTTGTAAATTTCCTACCGTAAATATATCAAAACTTAATTTTTGATTAGTAATATGCATTGCTAAGAACTTCATTTGAACAACTTTAAAGGCGATTTTCTCAATATTTTGATTTTTTTGCACCCTCAGATTCCAGATTTTCAAATAGTTGTATCTCAGACAAATATTGTCTGATCCTAACAAACCATACATCAATGGAAAGATTATTTATTCAGCTTCAGATGATGTATAATTCTCAATTTCAAAAAATTGACACTTAAGACTGGTTTTGTGCTCCAGGGTCACATTTCTTTTTTAATGTTCATCAATATTTTGATGCATCTGAGACTTTGACATCTTTTGTGTGTGTGTGTGTGTATATATATATATAGTTAAGAACTGTTATATGTAATATATATAAAACAGTTAATATATATAAACTGTTTTATATACACATTTATATATTTAAGCATATATATATATATATATATATATATATATATATAAAATGTAGTTAAAAACAGTTTAAAATATGTATTTTTATACACACACACACGCACACATATATATATATATATGAAGAGTTTATTTGCAAAAACAGATAATTCCGTTTCTTAAAATTTTCAAAAATCATGATTTTTATTATATGTTTTTATTGTGTTAATTAGCTGTATTTTTAGTTATTTTTTAACCTAATCAAAATAACCCAACTGCAATTTGATTGAGATTAATTGGAATGCACAATGAAAAAACATGATTTTTGAAAACTGTTAAAAACGGAGTTATCTGTTTTTGCAAATGAACTCTTCATATATATATATATATATATATATATATATATATATCTGTGAAATATTAAAATATATTATTTTATAGGTATATATCAGTTAAAAAACATTTATGAAATATACAATATATTTTAATTATATTTCAATATATTTAACACACACACACACACACACACACATATATATATATATATATGATGTCAAAGACCCAAGTGCATCAAACTGCTGATTGCTGGAGACACAATTGTGTTTTACAGTCATTAATGAACCGATTTTCTGCCACCTGCAAAATACTGGATATTATTATTCATCTTCTTCATAAAAACTGCTGTTGTTTTTATACAAAAGGACGTGATTGCCCTGCCTTCATCCTATAGCGAGCGTCTTGACGAGGCCGCAGTGGAACTTGCGTATGTGTCGGTACAGATCGCCGGACTGCGTGAAGCGCCGCTCGCACCACTTGCACGCGTGCGGTTTCTCTCGCGTGTGCACCACGGCGTGCCGGCTCAGATTGTGCGAGTACTGGAAGCTCTTCCCGCACTGTCCGCAGGTGTACGGCTTCTCGCCGGAGTGCGTGCGCTCGTGCCGCTTGAGCGTGTACATGCAGGAGAAGGTCTTGCCGCACTGCGAGCAGGTCGGGACGGAGCCGTCGGGCGAGAGCTTGGAGCGAACGCCGTCTTTCTCCTTGAAGTGAGAGCTGAGGTGGAGCTGGAGCACATGAGCGCTTGGGAAGACTTTGCTGCAGAGCGGACATATGCAAACCTGCTGCCTGCCTGGCGGGAGGAGAACCCCGCTGGATGTGGAGATGTCTGAAGACGCCAGGTCGTCCTCATCCTCGCCCTCGCTGTCCCCGAGATGATGCTCCGAGCGCACATGCAACCCATTCTCCTCCTCCATCAGGTCATCGTCCGGAGGGAGCAGCGAAGCCGTGGCCTTGTTTTCGGGGAAAAGGCCAGCGAACCCTGTCACCACCGAACTCCTGGCGATATTCCCAAAGCGCTGGCTCTCTGGGCTCACCGGATCACCGTCCTCCTGCTCTGACAGCAAGTCATGTTCGTCTTTAACAAGTGGCTCGGTGCCCTGCTGCTGGCTGTCGAGGGCCAGCTGTCCCGAGACGTAGGAGGGGTGGAAGGCGTCTCGGCTCGACAGAGGCTTGAAAGACAAATCCAGCGCGCGGTCTGTGTCATCCGACGCCCGGGACCTCTGGGACACGGGGACGGCCGAACTACTGACATCAGCTTTTGTTTTTCCAGCTGTTCGGACACAGGCCTCGGCCTCGGCTGACACATAATTGACACCTACAAGATCCGGAGACCTTGCAACCCAAAAAGAAAAAAAAGAGACTTTATCTCACAGAAAATCTTTCTAATGCAACATCATGCAGAGGTGGACAGTAGTGAAGTGTTTTTACTTTATTTAATAAGTATCTGGATGTAACGGTATATGATTATAGTGACCAAAATTATCAGTATTATCACGGTATTGTTAAAACATGCTGGAAATGTTCAAAAAGTACTGACGCGTAAATCACTTCACCACGTTTTATATTTAAAATCAACATAAAATGAGTTTTTGTTTGCGTAATCACTAAAGCAATAACATTACCAATGATGTCTGGATTTTAAAAGACAACATGACTGAAAACTGTTTATCTAGTAGCATGTTCAAATATCTAATGTAAATGTTCAAATAAATTTTTGAAATTATTTCATAAAAAGGTAAACCTCACATTTCAGCTTTTAAATAAAGAAAAGGGTTGAGTCAAAATGATAATTTATTATATGTATTTTATCTGCTCCGTAAATAATTCTAGATAACTTATCTGAATTGTTTAAATGTGTAGAATCCACATGAGCTTGTTTTTTCATCAACCGGTCAAAATTCACAGCAGGGCATGCAAATTTGGTCTGTTTTTGGCCAGACAGAAACACAAGCTGAATGTGAATCCAGTCTCTGCCAGCAGGTGGCGCTTCTGGAGCAGCAGAATTACAGCTGTTTCCCGTAAACTCCATGTATTGCGATTAAGAACACTTCTTTAGGTATTACATGGAGCGAAGATGAAAACAAAATGCCATCGAATCTTTCTGAAGACAGTCAGAATCTTCAGAGGCACATTAATGTAATTAATTCATTTGTATAATTCCCTTAGCACTCTACCAGCTCTGTGCGCACGTGAGACTTACTTAAAACTGTGCTTTATGCTGGACAGTATTTATCCTCAGTTGTTCAAATCACGGTAATCGAATATGGTTTTAATGATAATTAAAATATGAAATGGTAATACTAACCGTGGGGAATTTTACTTCGTCAAACCAGTCATCATTACATCCCTAATCTGTACTTCATCAGTGTTTTTCTTTGGAAAACTTTTACTTCACTACATTCCAAAGCATAATGTCAGACTTTTTACTGCACTACATTTTATAAATAAAAGTTGTTTTTTTGTTTACTTTTAATACTTAAGAACATTAAAAAATTTAGTAGTTTTTAAGTAAAACTTTGAATTACTTTTACTTGAGTAAAAGAAAGAAAGTACTAGATTTTTAATGTAATTAAGTATTAAATGATATTTAATATTATACTTTGGAATGTTGTGAAGTAAAAGTTTTCTAAAGAAAAGCACTGATAAAGTACAGACACTTGAAAAGTACTTTTAAGGCAGAGTAAAAATACTTCACTAGTGTCCGCCTCTCGGGCATGAAAACACACTGAAGGCCACTGAGAGATTTCATGCAGCTGCATTATATCCACTGTCAGAAATGGACATTTGGTTGTGAGTTTCAAACACTCAGAACTCAGAAATGTGACTCTGGAGCACAAAACCAGTCATAAGGGTCAATTTTTCAAAATTGAGATTTATGCATCATCTGAAAGATGAATAAATAGTCTTTCCATTGATGTATGGTTTGTTAGGATCGGACAATATTTGGTCGAGATACAACTATTTGAAAATCTGGAATCTGAGGGTGCAAAAAAATCAAAATATTGAGAAAATCTCCTTTAAAATTGTCCAAATGAAGTTCTTAGCAATGCATATTACTAATCAAAAATGAAGTTTTGATATATTTACGGTAGGAAATTTACAAAATATCTTCATGGAGCATAATCTTTACTTAATATCATAATGATTTTTGGAATAAAAGAAAAATGGATAATTTTAACCCATACAGTGGCTATTGCTACAAATATACCTGTGGCACTTATGACTGCTTTCGTGCTCCAGGCTCACAACTGTAGTTTCAAGCTACTTTAATTTCACTTCTAATTCAACACAAAGGTCACTAAAAACAAAAGTAATATCCTACTACATTAAAAACAAGCTGCACTTCCAAAATAGGGTGACCATATGGGTGACCACATTTTTACGGGACACGTCCTTGCCAGGATTTTGATATTGCCTAAAATATCCAGGTTTTTGGCTGTTTGCGCTGTGCAGATCGATGGTTGTATGACATCCGCGAGAGCTATAGATAACAGATGGATTCTTATGCTTTTGAATCACGCTTGCTGTACTTTGATGTAATACAACGATCGGTCCGTGCAGCGGTGCTTCAAGTCAAATGAACGAATGAACAAACACACCGGACATGTGCATGTATTTGCATCGCTTTGACCGTTCACCGTAGATCCCACCTCCACGATTGGTCAGTTATGTGCAATGCCTGCACGTTATTGGTCGATCGTTACCTTCAGCAAGTATGACAACAGGAAAACAGAGCCAAATACAGAAATCCTGGCCAGGACGTGTCCCGTAAAAATGGCCCTTATGGTCACCCTATTCCAAGATGTTTCCAATGCACAGCTGCAGTATATCTGTCAAAAACTGACATTTTAATTGCATTTCAATGATGCTTTTTAATGCACAACAAACAGCTGTCTGATGCTGATGATTGCTGATGCAATGTTGCATGGGCACTTTCCCATTGAGAATGAGTAACAAATTTCTATCTTCATAATTTAGATCGGTCATGGGTTCTGTGTTTCACCTGGTTGCCTGTTGATGGCAACATTATCCAAAGCTACCCAGATTTAAAACTTAAAAAAGACTTAAAAAAGATTTACAAAAGAATCGTTTATTTCACTACTAATTTAACATACAGTACCCAGGTGGAAAAAAGTACAATTCCATAATATACTTATAAAGTGCTCTATTTTCACGCACTAATTTTGTACTTAATATACTAAAAATGATTCTTTAGTACTTCTTATTAAGATAAACTTAAGATCATCTAAGTGTACTCAACTGTGTGCTATTTTGGGACACCATGAATATAAACTAAAATGTGCTTTTAACATACTCTCATGTATTTAAAAAATGTATTTAGTAGTACACTTGAGTTTACTAGTGTATGAAAGATGGTTCAAGTATACCACAAGTGTTAACTAAATACATTTTTAATACAGAGATAGTATGTTAAAAGTGCATTTTAGTTCATAGTCGTGGTGTCCCAAAATAGCACAGTTGTAGATGATCTTAAGTTTATCTTAATGCGAGAAACTGCAGGTGAATAGGGTAAATGTACTAATATTTATTGCCTTACTTACTCAGTTGATTGATTACATTGATAATTGCAAAAATGTTAGGTTTAAATATGCAAATGAGGCATTATTTAATGAAATATGCATTTCTAGTACAAAAATCTGGATGAAGTCAGTTTCAAAATTCTTGTTTAATTTTTTGACTTATTAGAGTCAAATGTTTTTACAGAGGGAATTATGGGTATCTCATTTTTGTCACTCCATAATTCAGAAAATACTTAGAACAGACAGAAATCAATATATTTTCACAGTTTTCTGGAGAATAAAATATTGTATATAATCAAGCAAACTATATATGAACAAATCCCTCTGTAAAAACCTTCAGGATACAGACAGGAATAAAAAATGTAATGTTTGGTGTGTCTAAGTGCTACTAAAGTGGAGTTATATGGCTCGGTGTATAGGAGAAAAAAACTCATTTTGAGAAAACGGCCTTTAAAAATGTGTAGTAATTGAAATCTATTGACACAAATAGATAAAGTGCTATAAAAGAAACACTTAACAGTGTCTTTAGGACACTTTATGAAAAACCAAAAAGCCTAAAATCTTGACAGGTGCATGAAAAAACAGTGCTTTTGCCTGCAGTGTCTCCCCTTAAGACTCATTTTTAGTATATTAAGTGCGCAGATAGAGTATTTTATGGAAGTGCACTTCTTTTTTTTTTCACCTGGGTATATATACATGCACTATTATTATATACCTGTCGGGGTGACCGTTTGCCTTCTCGGCGCACTCCACCTCGCTCTGCTCCTTATCCTTCAGCTTTCCTTTGCATACTTTCACAATGTCATACATGTGCAGGTAGCTGGCCGCCGCCAAGACATCCTCCACCGGAAGAGCTCTGAACTCCAGCTTTCCCTCGTACATGAACTCCAGCAGCAGCCCGAACGCCGGCGCCGTCACGATGTCGCTGTTCAGATGCACCACGTCTCTTTTGTCCAGCTGGTCGCGGTAGAAGAGGTGGAAGTACATGCTGCATGAGGCCAGAACGGCTCGGTGCGCTTTGAACCGCGTCTCTCCCACCAGCACGGTGCAGTCGCAGAGGAAGCCTTGGTGTCTCTGCTGACTCAGGCACTGCAGTAACTGGCGGCTGTGGTCTGGGAACTCCATTCTTATGGCGTGACCTGCCAGAAAACAGGAAAAACTGGATGTTAAATAAACGCCGGGTAGCCATTCACAACAGTGCATCTACAGGCCGCCGGAGACAAACAAAAGTAGACCCAGCCCGCTGTGTTCTGCATTACAAACACGAGCCCTGGGTTTCCCAGCTGCTTTTTTTTCCCCTTCTAGCGCTTCTCGTATGTATGAAGAAGAAGTTTTTGCATGTTATTTTCCAGCGAAGCTGCTTTGAAACAATCTGTATCGTATAAAATAAACAACTCGAATGCACAACAAAAAGAAAAAAGGTTTTATCTCACAGAAAATCTTTCTAATTCAACATGAAAACACACTGAAGGCCACTGAGAAAGTTCATGCAGCTACATTATATCGACTGTCAAAAAACTGACATTTGGCTGAGTTTCAAACACTCAGAAGCTACAAAGGAATCTTGTATTTCATTTCTAATTCAACATATACAGGCCACCAAAGACAAACAAACTTGTACTTCCAAGATGTTTGCAATGCAGCTGCAGTATATTTTAATTGAGTTTCAAATCTGTTTTTAATGCACAACAAACAGCTGTCTCAGATTTATAGTTTCGAGCTACAAAAGAATCGTTCATTTCACTACTAATTTAACATACATATGCATACAATATCATAACACATTAAAAACAAGTTGTGCTTCCAAGATGTTTGCAATGCGCAGCTTCAGTAAATGTCAAAAACTGACATGTAATTGTGGGTTTCAAAGATGCTTTTTTAACCCAGAACTCAGAATTATAGTTTCAATCTACAAAAAAAAATCATTTATTTCGCTTCTAATTCAACACAGAGACCACTGAAGACAAACACATGCAATATCCGACTACATTAAAAACGAGTTGTGCTTCCAAGATTACATTATATCGACTGTCAAAAATTGACATTTGATTGTGCGTTTCAAAGATGCTTTTTAATGCACAACAATCTCAGAATTATAAGCTACGAAACAAACTTTTATTTCACTTCTAATTCATCACACAAGCCACCAAAGACTACATTAAAAACCAGTTCCTTCCAAGATGTTTGCTCCGCGCAGCTGCAGTAGCCTATATCTGTCAAAAACTGACATTTTAATTGAGTTTCAAAGATGCTTTTTAATGCACAACAAACAGCTGTCTCAGAATTATAGTTCCGAGCTACAAAAGAATCGTTTGTTTTACTTCTAATTCAGCATACAGGCACCAAAGACGAACAAAAGCGTCATTAAAAAGACGTCGTGCTTTCGAGATTTTGCACCGCGCAGCAACAGTATATATGTCAAAAATATAAATGAATTCAAAGTCAACTTGTTTAAACATTTAAGCGTAGAAACTATAACAAATAAACGATCGCAAACCTCAACATACCCTCTTCTCTCAGCGCTCACACAAGTTGATCTTCACTTTGCGCTTCCCATCGAACAGCAGCAGTGAATGAGCTAAATCCAGTCATGCGCAAACAACATCTCACATCTCCAACTCAAACATGACGAACATCATAGAAACTCAATGAAAAGAACAGATCCAGAGCAGCAGACGACTGAACGCAACCTCTCGTCCATGTGAGCGGAGAGAAAGAGTGTGTGTGTGTGTGTGTGTTCTGGTAGAGTCAGCTGCTCTGACATCAGCCTCAAATCTCCAGCTGTGTCTTTATGCCATATGTTCCTCTGAGGAACCTCAAACTTCTCTGAGTTTTTGCTTTTTAACGCATTATGATTCTAATACGGTCTTTATACGGACGCGTCTCGCTGATTTGAAAGTTTTGGAAGCGCGATCGAGCTCATGACAGGATACTTTTGTTTTAAAACAAACTCGCGAGAACAAGACAGCGGCGAATTACGCGGAACTTTTACGCGATTTTCTCCTCCTTTAATGCCTTATTTGACGCCCAAACATCTTCCCGTAAGCTGATGTGGGTCAGGTCGCGTTATAAACTCCGGTGTCGTGAAGAGCGGCGGCGGAACGCGGACAGAGTCGCGGATCAAACGCGCCGCGGATACATTGTGTCACATTGGAGTCCAGATCAAAGCGCGCATGCACTCACCGCTGTGTCCTCAGATGGAGCCGCGTGCTCTCATGGTGTGTGTCCAGATGTTGAGTCTGTGTTTCCGCTCCTCAGCGCGACTCGAGTCCGGTGCGGGTGAAGCTCCGCGCTGCGTGTGTGTGTGTGTGTGTGTGTCAAGCAGGTTGTTAATGGTCCAGTCTCGCGATAACACCAGTGTACTGTACTTCAGGACAAACTCACACTGGGGCAGTAAGTAGCAGTGTTCACTTGAAAGACAGCTGTGTTACTCTGCATTCATAAAAGACCATTCATTTTTGTTCAAATAAAATAAATAAAGAGTTATGAATATAAAGTTAAAATTAACTATATCTATATAGGCTA
Organism: Tor tambroides; assembly: GCA_021397915.2. Classification (NCBI taxonomy): domain Eukaryota; kingdom Metazoa; phylum Chordata; class Actinopteri; order Cypriniformes; family Cyprinidae; genus Tor; species Tor tambroides. Next base: position 32,656 of record JAFVLL020042642.1, on the reverse strand, counting down.
TATACATAATACCAGTAGCCCATATGTTTGTTTCATTTTTTTTTTTTTTTTTTTTTTTTTTTATATATATTTTATGTTTTGGGGTTTATTCACAAGTTACAATATCTGCTTTAATTTTATAAAATGGCTTAATTTCAGAAATGCATTTTATATGTTGAGGCTGTGTGTTTAAAAAACTATCATTTTGTATTTTTTTTATTGATTTTATATTTTGGGGGTTATTCACAAGTTTCAATATCTGCCTTAATTTTATATCATGAATTAATTTCACAATTATAAATGCTTTTTATATCTTGAGATTGTGCATTAAAAATATTATTTAGTATTTTTTAAATGTATTTATTTTCTTTTTATGTTTTGGAGTTTATTCACAAGTTACAATATCTAAATATACAACATTTTAATTTTATATTAACTGATTTTAATGGGTTAATTTCAAAATTATAAATGCATTTTAAATCTTGAGGTTGTGAGTTTAAATTAAATCAGTTGGTCATGATTTTTTAACTGTTTTAAACATGACACCTACCTGGTGCATTTTTGGTTAGAAGAAAAGCTTTAAACATTTTCAAACACAAAGTGAGGTGAAGAGGAACTTAAACTAAAGAGCGCCAATATGAGACTGTTCTCTTTCTCTAGAAAATGAAGTGTTTTTTTGGAGAGGGCTCTAGATGCTAAAGTTATTTTTAAGATTGCAAATTGCGACGATCCTCTCAAACCCTGTCCAGCCTAAATGCATTCCTCTCTTTCAATACATTTAAGTGTATAATTAGAGGTCTTTGAGAAGCTGCCCCTCCTCCTGTGGTCTTTGTTGGGAGCGCTGATGTGTTGTGTGCTAGGAGAGCGTTTGCTGGGATCTAATCAAAGCTAATCCTGCTCTGAGCTGGAATGTCTTGGCACTGACTCGCACTACAGTCTAACTATTTTCACCTGAAAAGTTACTCTGTTCATACAACAAAATCAATACAAATATTTGAACTTGGACAATTACACTAATTACACTTGGACAAACATAAACAACGATTTAAGATTCTGAAAAATAAAATAAAATAATTTTAAATAAATATAAATAAAAATCATTTTAAAAATAGTTTAAAACCATTTTAATGATTTTTTTAAAAAATATCAAAACTTTTTTTTTCAAAATCCTATTCATGTGCCTCTTTGTATAGACAATCAGATTTTCTTTCTTACACAAAAGCTCAAGATGCTAGCAAAAGAGACAGTCAAAACACTGATACATTCCCAAATTAATGTTCGTTTAATTATAGCTGATCATTTTCAATGAAAAATGTAGGAAAAAATCCAACCCCCCTGCATCTCAAGCCTGCTTTGTAACTTTTCTTGGCATCACCTCTAATGTAAGAATTCAATGAAGAGCATTTGTTAAATGGATAAATGTAAACGTGACTGAAACAAAGCAGCATGCAGTGGTTTTCACACAACAGAACTGCAGTTGACAGGTTTTGTGAGTAGAAGCAGCAGAAGAACATAGTTACAGGGCTATTTTGGGATGGCTCTTCTGTACGAACACTCAAACTGTTGTTGATCCTGTAGGCGCAGCGCAGACGTGAGCAGGAGCTGCAGCTGCTCATCTCGTGGCCTCTGCAACTGTTCAGGTCACCTTTTGCCCAAACTCCAGCTGTCGAACGCTTTGAAAGGGCCATTTGAGGCTTCTCTAAAGGACTGGTTAAACAGGCTGTTCTTACAATACTCGGAGGTTTGGATTCCTCTTGTACTAGTTTATCTGGGCTGCTCTTTCACATTGGATATGAACTAGTTTTATCTAACAATTTCAAATAGTTAAAATAAAGGGGTTTTTTTTATTGGCATTGATGCACTTTCGGTCTTCATTGCAAAAAAGGTTCTTTAAGGTTCTTAACACTAAGAAATACATTTAAGAACTGTTCATTTGGGAAACCATACATGGTTCTTCATGTGAACAGATTTGGAGAAATGTGTCACTGCATTACTGTCTCAGCAATGGATGCTCTGCAGTGAATGGGTGCCGTCAGAATGAGAGTCCAAACAGCTGATAAAAACAATAATCCACACCACTCCAGTCCATCAGTTAACATCTTGAGGAGACAAAAGCTGTGTGTTTGTAAGAAACAAATCCATTTTTAAGATGTTCAAACTTCAAACTGGCAAAAATATGTGAAAAAGCAGTCTCATTTGAATCCAAAACAGCTCTAAACAAATATGTGGCTGGATTTTGATGTGAGAGACAACAGGAGATGGACTTTTGCTCTGGAGGAAGCAAAAGAATATTATGGATTATAGGTTTGTATTTTAGTTAAAAATGTCTTGGTTCAGCTTTTGTCCTCTCAAGATGTTAACTGATGGACTGGAGTGGTGTGAATTACTTGTGGATTATTGTGATGTTTTTATCAGCTGTTTGGACTCTCATTCTGACGGCACCCATTCACTGCAGAGCACCCATTTCTGAGCAAGTGATGCAATGCCACATTTCTCCAAATCTGATGAAGAAACAAACTCATCCTAATCTTGGATGGCACTGAGGGTGACCACATTTTCAGCTAATTTTCATTTTTGTTTGATCTTTTCTTTTAAGAGTGTAGCTAAATCACAAATTAGACATTTTTTCAATCATTTTGTTATTGTTTCACAGGTTAGTGAAAGTGCTTTTTGAATCAACAGTAAACAAAGAGGACTATAATCGGTTGTTTGACACAATGATTTTTCTCAGACTCGGATGTAAGCAGGAATGTGTTTCATTCACTCGCCCGGAGAGGGAGGTCGGCTGTAGTTTGTGGACGGTGTGTTTACGGCTTACACAATGCAGTGGTTGTGTTCATGGGACCGGAGCGTCTGAGAGCGGCTCAGAATGACAGCGAGAGGTTCTCACAGAGAGCCAGAGCGAGAGAAAACTTCCTGGAGACTCGTTTTTTTCTGTCCGTTCTCATCAATGACATTCCAGCCCGAGCCTCTCTTCCCCCAGACAGACAAAAGCATCACATTCCTCTGCTGTCCTCTGGCTGGCCCGTCCATGCCATTCACACACACACACACACACACACACACACACACACACACACACACAAACAAACAAACAAACAAACACAAAACTGTCTTCCCAGCTCTGGATTTCCATGGAAGATTTACCATCAGATCAACTGGGATGCAGGAGATCCTTACAGGAGCTGATCACCTAAAAATGACAATTCTGTCATCACTTTCTGTCCAAAATAAGGTGTTTAGCTCAATGTTCATATCTCTTGTGAACATTTCACACTGTTAAGTTCCAGAAACTTTCTGTAAATATAGATATACATATAATTAAAAATAAATAAAAAATATTTAAAAATCTAAAATGATCAAATATATTATTATTAATATTTAAAAATAGATATAAATAAAAAATGAATTCAAAACATTATAGCTTGTTGACTCTTCAGAAACTCATTGTAGCTCTCAAATCCTATTTGCACATATTATCTTTGTCATACAGTAACAGTTTCTGTATAACATTAGAAAAACATTTAAATAAAAATAAATAAAAATTAAATAATAAACATTATTATTCATTAATATTGTAATAAATAAGGATTAAAAATCATTTAAAAAACATTATAGTTTTTATACTCAGTTGATACTGTTAAGCTCCAGAAACTCGCTGTAGCTCTCAAATCTTATTTGCACATATTATCTTTGTCATAGAGTAACAATTTCTATATAAAAAATGAAATAAAATAAATAACTAAATAAAATATTTTTAAAATACGCAATAAATATGTTATTAGTTAATATTTAAAATGAATTAAAATTAATTTTAAAAAATAAAATAAAAAACAAAAAGCATTATAGTTAGTTAACTGTCTAGAAAATCAAATCACATATTTTCTTGATAAAACATTAATAGTTTTTATATAAAATTAAATATACATGTAAAAAAGGAATAAAAATATTTAACAATCAATTAATAAAATACCTTATTTGTTAATATTTAAAATAAACAAAAATTGAAAGGTTGTTGAAAAGTTAGACTTTTGTGATTTATTCAAATGAAATGAAAGATCAAACAAATACACAATATATTTTCACAGCCTTTTTTGTTAATACACACACACACACACAGTATTTATTTCTTTATTATGTCTTCATAAATATATTTTATATTATACATATATACGGCAATCAAATATTAAACAAACAAATTATTAAATGATGAAATTATTTAATATTGTACATATGTATAAACTGTAGCCCTGTCAGTAGTGTAGTGTAGTGTAGTGTGGTGTAGCATACTGTAGTGTAGTGTAGTATACTGTAGCATAATGTAGTGTAGTGTATTGTAGTATAGTGTTGTGTCGTGTATTGTAGTATACTGTAGTGTAGTGTGGTGTAGTATACTGTAGTCTAGTGTAGTGTAGTGTAGTATAGTGTAGTGTATTGTAGTATACTGTAATGTAATGTAGTGTTGTATACTGTATTGTAGTATACTGTAGTGTAGTGTAATGTAGTGTAGTATACTGTAGTGTAGTGTGGTGTAGTATACTGTAGCGTTGTGTAATGTAGTGTAGTATACTGTATTGTAGTATACTGTGGTGTAGTGTAATGTAGTGTAGTAAAGTGTAGTGTAGTGTATTGTAGTATACTGTAGTGTAGTGTAGAGTCAGTGTGAGTGTGAGGCGGGCTCTAGGACCAGCGCGCCACTCTCGCTGGACTTTCTCTGCAGGCTGGAGTCTCTCGCTGTGGGGAGTGTAGTGTAGTAAACTGTAGTAGTGTAGTGTAGTATACTGTGGTGTACTGTACTGTAGTGTAGTATATTGTCAGTTTAAGTGTGCGGCGGGCTCTAGGACCCAGCGCCCCGCTCTCGCTGGACTCTCTCCGCAGGCTGGAGTCTCTAGCTGTGGGGAGTGTAGTGTAGTATACTGTAGTGTAGTGTAGTATATTGTGGTGTACTGTACTGTAGTGTAGTATATTGTCAGTGTGAGTGTGCGGCAGGCTCTAAGACCCAGTTTGCCGCTCTCGCCGGACTCTCTCTGCAGGCTGGAGTCTCGCTGTGGGGAGTGTAGTGTAGTATACCGTAGTGTAGTGTAGTGTAGTGTAGTATACTGTGGTGTACTGTACTGTAGTGTAGTATATTGTCAGTGTGAGTGAGTGGCGGGCTCTAGGACCCAGCGTACCACTCTCGCCGGACTCTCTCCGCAGGCTGGAGTCTCGCTGTGGGGAGTGCAGTGGAGGAGAGGCGAGGACACGCTCGTGCTCATCAAAACACTTTTACCTGTTTTCTGCGGGATTAAAGTAGCAGCCGAAGCAGCGAGCTCCTCCACAGCAATGCGCCGGAGCCCTCAGTGAAACCCGTCTCGGTAAAGTGTCTCTCCATTCAGTTTGATCTCAGTTATTGAAGCTCTGCTGCGCTCAATAGGATGCGGTTATTTCTCTCTCAGAGGCCTAAAATAAAAGACTCGAACTGTCAAATGAAACCGCCCCACACGGGGTGAATGAAAGTACTAGTTTAGCTGCTGGTTAAAACGGTGATCTCTAGTTTAGGAAGCGCGGGAGCGTCTTTATTCGTTTCTTTATTCATCTGTCAGTTGTTACTTTGTGTCACTTTAAGCGCGCGCACGCGCAGGCCCAACGCTACAATGTTTAAATGTAGCAATAATCGAATGTTACAATGTTTCTTTTGTCGTTCTCTATACATTCCGATGTCTCTGTACGTGACAGTCCTGCTGTGTTTACAAACGACATGTGCTGAACGGACAGAGAGACGGTGTGTCTGTATCTCTGTCTTCCTGTTAATATTTGATCACACTGTAATCTGAGGTGCTTGTGTTTACGTCGAAGAGCTGACTAGCCCTAATTACCACAGTACTACCATATTGTTTTGACACGTGCCGTGGTATTCTTTGAAGAGCGCTGGAGTACTATGGAAATGGATGTATTGGATATGAACATGTATAAGCGAATTCTAATGTTAAAGTCTGTCAAATGTCACATGACTGGAGCTGAAGATGCTGACAGTATAATGAGAGGATCGCTGACTGTAAACACTCACACAAGCGCTACTTTAGCTGATTTGTGGTTCTGTGCTGTGACTTCATCTAATCATGATGGATCTTGTTTACTTCAGGCTTGTTTAGTCTTTGATTCTTGATTGTTTTTGATTATAGGTTGTGTGGAGCATTAAATCAGGACCTTGGGTTGGGTGTACAGTACCAAAGTTTCCACACATGTACTCGTTCTGCATGATTTCCACATTTTAGAGAAATAGTGAAGTCATTTATTCTATGAAAGCACACAAATGGAAATATGGGACTGATTATGTGATTCAAACATGTAGCTTCATAAATTTCATCCTTCTGCTTCAAATAGTACATAAAATGAAAATGAAAAAATGTACATTATGGATGTGTCTATATATATATATATATATATATATATATATATAGGTAATTTGCGTTCATTTTTGAATATTTAAATTTTATAAAGTACATATATAAAAATAGTCAAATAATACATAAAAATAATAAAAATGTACATTATGGAGATATGATTATATATGTACATTATATATATGTGGCCCTGGACCACAAAACCAGTCATAAGGGTAAATTTTTCAAAATTGAGATTTATACATAATCTGAAAGCTGAATAAATAATCTTTCCATTGATGTATGGTTTGTTATGATAGGACGATATTTGGCCGAGATGCAACTATTTGAAAATCTGGAATCTGAGGGTGCAAAAAATTCTAAATATTGAGAAAATCTCCTTTAAAGTTGTTCAAATGAAGTTCTTAGCAATGCATATTACTAATCAAAAATTAAGTTTTGATATATTTATGGTAGGAAATTTACTAAATATCTTCACGGAACATGATCTTTACTTAATATCCTAATGATTTTTGGCATAAAAGAAAAATCAATCATTTTGACCCATACAATGTATTGTTGGCTATTGCTACAAATATACCCCAGCGACTTAAGACTGCTTTTGTGCTCCAGGGTCACATATATAATTTAATAATGTGCAATATTTAAATAGTACATAAAAATGAATTTTAAAACGTATGTATTTGCAAAATTAAAGTTTTTATTATTCATTTTTGTTGCAGTATTTACAGATAAAACAAACAGAAAGCTATATTAAATAGATGTATTATAGATCTCTCTCTCTCTATGCAAAATATTTAAATAGTACATAAACATTTTTATTTTTATCAAAACTTTTCTAAAATAATTTTTTGATGTACTATTTAAAGATAAAAAGGAAAAAAGATTAAATAGGCATATGGATATTTTAAATCTAAAAATGTAAAATCAAAATTTTTGATGTATGATAGATAGATAGATAGATAGATAGATAGATAGATAGATAGATCAAAAGGTTTTTATAATCAGTCAGGTGTGTCCAAACTTTTGACTGGTACTGTATAATTTCCGAACATTTATAACAGTCTCATCAAACTGAGGCCTGGACATCTTCTCATGCGAACACTAGTCATGAGCCGTTAGTGAGGCGTCTCTCCTCGTCATGTGACGTGTGGGCGGATGAGGGATGAAGATGCTGAGGGAATGTTTTTCATTCTTCTGCGAGACGTCTTTGAGTTCCTTCGGATCCTGCTGACGCAAATGTGCCACCAGTAACATGCAGAATGTCAAGAATGCAGAAACTCTCGGACACAGTCAAGCGTATTGTGCGCGTTAGCGGTCACAGCGCAGATGAGTTCAAGCCTCTGGAATCACATCATATGACTGACCTTGCCTGCTTGTTTTAGTCTGATTGGAGAGATCGCACTTCTGCTCGCTCCTGGAGACTTTACGCTGTAATATCAAGCAGAATATTAAATGTGGGCTTGAAAAACAGAAGCATGATTTATATGAGTCTGTAAATGACATTTTATCCACTCATATCCTCATCGTATAACCACCTGACTGCATGTCTCTCATTTGCATTGAATGGAGCCTGAGTCTACAGACTCTAGAGGAATCGTGAATGACTTAAATCAGGGTGGGACGGCGAGTGAAGTTCCTCAGGCCCCGCAGATCATGTGACCCCGAGCAGGGTATTGGGTTCATTCAGACGGCCAGCTCTGGCTGCATGCCATCCACTCGCTGTTTGTGTGTGTGTGTGTGTGGACTGTTGCAGTAAAAACACTCAGCTCATGTTGAAAAGCAGGTCTGGGTTTGCTGCTCAGGGCCAAAACATATCGCTTCCATCTTTGTTTTTGTTAGCCGTGCATCGCTTATTTTTATTTTTCTGCCTGTTTTGCAGACGTAATATCCACTAACACATGAACTAAAATTATAATTCAAAAATTCTAAAATGATGTAACTGATTAAATTGTAAAAGTATTTTTAAATATGGAAATGATGTAGTGATCAAAATATGTGACAGCTCTCTTATAAATCAACCAATTTTATGAGGTGCATCTTAGGATGCTTTGGATAATATTATATGTAAATGTATATTAAAAGTTTATCAAAAAATAATAATGAAACTTACATTTTATTTTGTGTATATATATATATATACGCTGTGAAACGATTAATCACATCCAAAATAAAAGTTTTTGTTTACATAATATATATGTGTGTACTGTGTTTGTTTATAATGTATATATAAATACACACACATGCAGTATATATTTTGAAAATATTTACATGTATATACATTTATATATTTATTTATTATTATATTTTATATTATATATAAATATATTTAATATATAAACATAACATATTTTTCTTAAATATATGAATGCATGTTTATATTTATATATACATAATAAATACACACGGTACACACACATATATTATGTAAACAAAAACTTTTATTTTGAATGCGATTAATCGCGATTAATCGTTTGACAGCACTAATATATATATATATATATATATATACACACACAGTGGTGGCCAAAATTATTAGAACACTAGAATTTTTTAGCAGCTAAAAAATGGTTTTAAGTCAGTTATTTCTATCTTTTGCTGTAGTGTGTCAGTAGGAAATAACAGTTTGCATTTCCAAACATTATTTTTGCCATTAATTGTAATAATCCAGTGAGATTTTTGTTTGCACAAGGAGTCTGAAACAGCCAGTGCTCCACACAGAGATCTGATCTGATCATCATCCAGTCTGTCTGGAATGACATGAAGAAACAGAACAAACTGAGACTAAATCTCGAAGAACTGTAGCAACGTCTCCAAGATGTTTCAAGAAAGCTCCTGCAAAGCTCCTGAGAAACTCTGCTCAAGTGCACCGAGGGCAAAAACTGCTTTAAACACAAAGCATGCTCACACCAAATGTTGATTTCATTTAGTTCATAGAAGTTAATTGATAAAGAAAATCTATTTATGACATTATTTTTGACAGCATCCTCATTTTACAGCATTTTTACACAAGTGCCTAAAACTTTTAACAGAACTGTAGCTTTGCAATTAGCTTTCTTGAAGCGTCTTGGAGACACAGTTCTTCTGGATTTAGTCTGTATATATGTGTGTATATATATATATATTAAATACAAAAAGTAAGTTTTTATTATATATAATAGTATATGAAAAAAATTATAATAAAAACTTAACCACATAAAAAAATTGTTTCATTATTAATATTTGATGTAATATATAAATATATATACATTTTTTTCAGTAATTGCATATGCTGTATTTTGTAAATAATACAAAAGATTATTGGAGTACATTTTCCAAAAAAAACCCCCCAAAAAAACTAATTCAGTCTCTTATAGTTTTTTTCCCCCTATTTTATTAACATAATATCCAGTAAACTCATGAACCAAACTCTATGATTAAATTCTAAAATTATACAACAGATTAAATTGTAAAAGTATTTTACTCAGTAATTGTGTGTGCCAAATATTTTTTATAGATTCTTTTATATATTATATATTGTGTATGCAAAATATTTTTTGTAGACTGCGAATAATTTTAAATTTAATAAAACAGTTATAAATAAATATATATAAATAAAAAGTTAAAGATAAAAGATTAGTTAAGTAATATTTCTGTTTTTCTACTTCACAATTTCATGTTTAATTCAATGTGTTATTTGCATTTTCTTTGTAATTATTTATGAAATTTACAAGCAATTTCAGTCAGTGTTTCAGAGTAGATCCTGCACTCATTTTTGCTGTAAAAAGACATTTTGAAGTTGTAAATACAGATTATTGGTGAATGTTTTACAAGAAAATACTGTTTCAGTCATTCTCAATTATTTGTGAAAGTCTCTAGCAGTGCAAATGGTTTCCTTGCTTTTTTTTGAAGTAGATCCTACCTATTTGTTTAAAATTATTTTCATTCTAAATTTATGATGATGCTATAAGAAGGAAGCTGTCTATGTAGGCGGCACACTAGGTTTAGAACAGAGCAAATATCTCGTACCGTTGTTTACGGGTGACTCCGTTACTGTGGCTGTTGTGATCCTTCTGAACTTTGCTTATTGTAAATAATTGAGTTCTTGTAAAGCAGGCAGTCTCTGGTCAACGCGTTTGTGTTTATTTACGATGGTGCCAACTTTTAAAGTTGTCTTTCCTTCCTTTAGCACAGGAAGTGGTGGCTTCTGCAGTGAGCGCGATACTGTGTCACATTATCTCTGCGCTAAAACTCTGTCGCTCGAGCGCTGCAGACTTGCAGCAGTTGTTGTTGTGGAGAGTGAATTGTAATAATTCGATCGCTGATTGACTCAGAGCGTATCGAAAGTGTGTCAGTCAGGTTTTCAAAATGACAGATCAACTTCAGCGCAATGCAATCTGAATTCTGACTGCTGCTAATGCATTTACCCCCGGTTTCACAGACAAGGCTTAAGCCTAGTCCTAGACTTAAATGTAAGTCTGAGCTGTTTCAACTGAAAGAAACTTGCACTGATTGATCTTAAAATATATTGCCTTTGTTTTGTCTCAAGATGCACACCAGTAATGTTTTTTCTAAGGCACGTTTATAAAAATGACTTAAATGTCCTAATTGAACTACGGCCTAATCCTGACTTAGTCTAAGCCCTGTCTATGAAACCGGCCCTTAGATATTTGTTGATGATTTTGTTGCTGAAGTTTTATAAAACAGCAATATAAGGCACTGAAAGTTGTGTTGGTTTTATCACAGTGATTTTACCACAGAAAAGGGTTAAGTCACTTTATGATAATGTTTTAGAAACAAGTCTCTTCTGCTCATCAAGGCTGCATTTATTTGACAAATACAGCAAAAATTGTGAAATATTATTACAATTTGAAATAGCTGTTTTCTATGTGATTATCTGGTAAAGTGTAATTTATTTCTGTGATGCACTGCTGTATTTTCAGCATCATTACTCCAGTCTTCAGTGTCCTTCAGAAATCATTCTAATATACTGATTTGCTGCTCAAGAAACATTTCTGATTATTATAATGTTGAAAACAGTTGTACTGCCCAATATTTTTGTGGAAACTGTGATGCATTTTATTTTTCAGGATTCACAGATGAATAGAAAGTTCAAAAGAACAGCATTTATTTGAAATAGAAATCTTTTCTAACATTATAAATGTCTTTACTGACACTTTTAATCAGTTTAATGTGTCCTTGATGAAGAAAAGTATTAATTTGTTTCAATAAAGATGGTTAAAATTTCTAAATTCCAATTATACTGTAAATATCAGGTTTTTGATTCAATGGGAGTTTCTACACGTTTCATCATCTGTTAAAACCTAAAAGTTTTATTTTGAAAAGATGTTTCAGTGTACTTTTAAAATGATTTTTTAATATTGGTTCATGCATTCATCAAACAACACAGGTGGAGCTTTATAAACATAATCATGTAGAATTTTTTTAAAGGCTTAAATGACTTTAGGCATTTGAGTTTATTTGCATTTTGTTTGTCTAGAAAGTGTTTCTGTTTTATTAGTTCCCTGATTTATTTAAAGTGACAGTTCACCAAACAATAAAAATGTTGTCAAGTTGTTCCAAACCTGTATATTTATAGATAAATAATATATTTATATTTATAAATAAACCGTTTATTTATAAAGAAGATATATTGAAGAATGTTGGTAACCAAACTGTTGCTGGTACCCATTGACTTTCATGGTATGGAAACAAAATACCATGAAAGCCAATGGGACCAGAAACTCATACAGGTTTGGAACAGCTTGAGGGTCAGCAAATGCTGACAGATTTTTTTTCTTCTGTTAAACATAAAAAAGACATTTTGAAGAATGTTGGTAACCAAACAGTTGATGGTACCCATTGACTTCCTTATTTTTTTTTTCCCGTACTATGGAAGTCAATGGGGACCATCATGTAACAACTTTAGGGTAAAATAATTCTGCCATCATTTACTATTTTTTCTATTGAACTCAAAGTAAAGATATTTTGAAGAATGTAGGTAACCAAACAGTTGACGGTACCCATTGACTTATATAGTTTTTTTTCCATGCTATGGAAGTCAATGGGGACCATCATGAAACAACTTGAGGGTGAAATAATTCTGCCATCATTTACTATTTTTTCTACTGAACTCAAAATGAAGATATTTTGAAGAATGTAGGTAACCAAACAGTTGACGGTACCCATTGACTTCCATATTTTTTTTTCATACTATAGAAGTTAGTGGGGAACATCATGTAACAACTTGAGGGTGAAATAATTCTGCCATCACTTTCAATTTATTCTGTTGACCACAAAATGAAGATATTTTGAAGAATGTAGGTAACCAAACAGTTGACGGTACCCATTGACTTCCATATTTTTTTTTCATACTATAGAAGTTAGTGGGGAACATCATGTAACAACTTGAGGGTGAAATAATTCTGCCATCACTATTACTATTACTATTTTTCTATTGACCACAGAATGAAGATATTTTGAAGAATGTAGGTAACCAAACAGTTGACGGTACCCATTGACTTCCATATTTTTTTTCATACTATGGAAGTCAATGGGGACCATCATGTAACAACTTTAGGGTAAAATAATTCTGCCATCACTTTCAATTTATTCTGTTGACCACAAAATGAAGATATTTTGAAGAATGTAGGAAACCAAACAGTTGACGGTACCCATTGACTTCCATAGTTTTTTTCCATACTATGGAAGTCAATGGGGACCATCATGAAAGAACTTGAGGGTGAAATAATTCTGCCATCATTTACTATTTTTCTATTGAACTCAAAATGAAGATATTTTGAAGAATGTAGGAAACCATACAGTTGACGGTACCCATTGACTTCCATAGTATGGAAACAAAATACAGTGGAAATCAATGGGGACTGGAGTTTCATACAAGTTTGGATCAACATGAGTATGAGTAAATGCTGACAGAATTGTCATTTTTGGGTGAACTGTCCCTTTAAGTGTTTAGATGTGATGAACAGCACTGGTTTAATTGGTTTTAAACTAGTTTGCTGGTCTTTCTCCCGCAGGCGACCCATGTGAAGAGGCTTTACGCTGTCCGGATCGAAGCACTCGGCGGATCTGGATAGACTGACGGCCTGCCGCCGGAGAGCATGACGACGGACGTGGCGATCGTGAAGGAGGGATGGCTCCACAAGCGAGGTGCGTTGGCGCTTTAGCGTGTATCGATCGGCTCTGATGGCGTGCTGAGCGTTAGCTTCAGGGAATATACAGAGGAAGAGCGATTTACATGAGAGAACAAGGCTTCCCTTCAGATCGTGGAAGCTTCAGTAAACAAGTCACTAAAGCATCAAAAGTGCTGACAGAGTTCATGAAGAATCAAAGATTCGTTTGATTGCATGAATCTGGAGTTTCCCTCAAAGACTTGGGACATTTTGAGTTTGTTTCTGAACTCCTACACAATCTGTTAAAGTCCACATGATCATAAATTCACCCTATTTACCGTACTCTTTGAATGCCTGTTACTGAGAATAATTCATAAGTGACGTTATTCAAAAGACAAAATTGTTTGTTAAGATTAGTTAGTGCATTAGCTAACATTGAGCAATATATTAAAAGCATTTATTATTTTTTTGTTAATTTTAGTAAAAATATCACAGTGCATTCATGCAAATTTATTGCATTTTAATAATGTGTTGCTAAATGTCAAAGTTGTAATAGTAATAATAGTAAATACGTTAATGGTTAATATATTCATTAAAAATAATAAATTGGTAAAATGTATATAAAATTAATCATATAAATTATTTGAAATCAAACTGCAGTGTTATTATAGTTGACTAACAATGAGAAATATATTTTTAAAGCATTTATAATTTTTTTTGTTCTTATGAATATAATTGTTCATGTTAATTCACAGTGTATTAATTAATTTTAATTTAGACAACTGTGCTGCATTTTAATAATGTATTACTAAATGTCAAAATAATAATAATGATAATACATGAATAATAAGTAAATACATTTATAATAATTAATAAAATACTAATAAAATAAATATAAAAATTAATTATATAAATTACTTATAATGCTTTATAAGTATTATTCATTGCAGGGTTATTACAGTTAACTAAAACTGAAACTAAAATTAAAACCATTTAAAAAGATTTTCGTTACATGCAAAAAATTAAAAGTTACCTGAAATAAAATATAAAAAACTAAATATAATAAAATATATATATTTAAATATATATAAAATATTTATAATATATAAATAAAAATTCATAAATACTATTAAAAAACAAAAAACTACTAAAAATAAAAAAAACAACAAAATTACTTGAACTAAAATTAAAATGAAAATGAAAACAGAAAATATAAAATAAAAACTGATTCAAAATATTAATAAAAACTATAATAGTATCTCAATGATACTAAATAACACTGGTTCATTGTTAGTTTAAGTTAACTAAAGCAGCTCACTTATGTTAACAAATAAAACCGTATTGTAAACTGTTACCAATAAAATTATAATTTTAATAACGTCAGCATCGTCATCTGCCATATAGAGACACTTTTCACCATCCAATCATGTCCACATAAATAAAATCATTTCTTTTTCTCATAGAATGTCCTGTTTCACTCTGAAATATGTCACATTAGTTTAGAAAAATGGGTTAGGGGCCGCGTTTCCCATTGACCCAGGATGCTTCTTTAAATGACTGCTCTAGATTGATCAAACACTCTTTGACTCTTTCTGTCCGCGCTGAGGATGCGTTCGCGTCTAGTGTGTCTGTGTCTGTGTCTGTGTGTGTGTGTGCGCGTGTGTGTGTGTGCGCGTGTGTGTGCGTGCGTGTGTGTGCGCGTGCGTGTGCACGTGTGTGTGTGTGTGTGCGTGTGCGTGTGTCTGTCTGTCTGTCTGTGTGTGTGTCTGTGTCTGTGTGTGTGTGTGTCTGTGTCTGTCTGTGTGTGCGCGCGTGTGCACGTGTGTGTGTCTGTCTGTGTGTGTGTGTGTGTCTGTGTCTGTGTCTGTGTCTGTGTGTGTGTGTGTGTGTGTGTGTGTGTGTGAACGTCCTGTCTGTGATGATCAGCTGCTTGTCACAGATGCGGTCTATTAGGGTTGTGTATTGTGATGGAAGCTGCCACAAATGCATGAGAGAGATTTACATGATCAGTTTCTTGTATTAGTCTTTCTTGCACAGTTCGCTTTTGTCCAGTGTGGTGTCTCATAGACGCGGCCGCACTGAGAAAATACTTATTTAGATGATTATTTAGCGTCCTCATTCATTGACCTGTAGAAAATTATATCAACACATAAAGTCAGTATTAAATGAAAATTCACCATATTTACTTTTTAATGCATGTTAGTAGTTGATTCATGTGTGCATCTAATTTTTTTTTACTTCAATTTTTTTTTTGCTTTTAATTAATTTATATTTAAATATAAAAATAAATTAACTAAAAATAAAAAATATTAAAAATTAAATGTAATTAAAAATGAAAATGTTCAATATATTTACAAATTAAAAAATTATATTTTTATTATTAATTTTCCAGTGAAACACTTTAGATGATCTGCTTCTTCATTCATTGCACTGTAGGAAATTATATGAATGAATGAAAAATTGGTATGAAATGAAAATTCACCATTTATTTTTTTAATGCATGTTAATAGTCTTATTGTGAATGATTCACGCATGCATATGCTTAATTTTTTACTTTTTTATTTTTAATTCTTTTTTATAATTAAAATTAAATTAAATGAAAAGTAACATCAAAACATTCAAGATTAAATATTTTAAAATATATTTTAATTATCAGTCTTCCAGTGAAACCATTTAATTTGCATGTAAATGAAATGAAATTAAATGAAAGATTGTAATCTTTCTTGCAATCACGATCAGATCCACCTCCATTTTTAAGTGCCACGCCCACATCTCAACATCCAATCAGTAATTGATGCATAGAACCAAGTCCTGCCCTCCTTTTTTTTCTCAGATGTACGTCATAATACAAAAGAACAGCTCTGCCGCTACTTCAGATTCACTGTGAATATTAATACAAGGACTATTGTGAGAATACAAATTGCAGTGTATGAACATGTGATTGTATTGTCTTGAATGGGTTGCATCCGGAATATTAACGTGCTGATGACTAGTTGAACTTCATGGTAGCTGTTTGTGTTAGTTTAGTTTAGTATGTGAGGTGCGTTCAGCACATTTCTGTGCATGCATGTTGAATGAAGTCGTATCACATGCACGCTGCTACCCAGAGCTGCTGTTTAGAGACACAAACGGTGGCGTGTGTGATGGTTTTAGCAGAAGATCCACTCCGCTGTGACGTCAGACGGCCGTCTGGTTAACCAGAACAGGAAACAGGGAGGAGGTGGCGAAGGGGAAGGACCATTATTTAGATCTCAGCGGCTGATACAGAAATATGTGAATGGAGGGTCTGCAGGGACGGGAAGTGTGCTTCCACTAGAAATAATGTCTGGCTCTTTGACTTTTCCTCCACTTAGAGTTATATGGTGCACATACTTATTTAAAAGTGAAATCAAAAGCTGATTGATCGTTTATTCATTAGATGTTTGTTTGGTATGTCTGTTTTCAAATCTGTTCTGTTGTGCATCATTTTTTTTTTTTTTTTGCAAATAATACTTTTATTTTGCAAGGATGCATTAAATTGATCACAAGTGAGAGTAAAGACAGTATTTTTTTTTAAGATTTAATACTTTTATTCATCAAGGACACATTAAAGTGATCAAAAGTGTCAGTAAAGACATTTAAAATGTCAGATTTCTATTTCAAATAAACGCTGTTCTTTTGAACTTTCTGTTCATCTGTGAATCCTGAAAAATAAAATGAATCTCAGTTTCCACAAAAATATTGTGCAGCACAACTGTTTTCAACTTTGATAATAATCAGAAATGTTTCTTGAGAAGCAAATCAGCATATTAGAATGATTTCTGAAGATCATGTGACACTGAAGACTGGAGTAATGATGCTGAAAATACAGCTGCGCATCACAGAAATAAATTACAGTTTAACCGATATTCACATAGAAAACAGCTGTTTTAAATCATAATAATATTTCACATTTTTACTGTTTTTCCTGTATTTTTAATGCAATAAATGCAGGCTCGGTGAGCAGAAGAAGCTTCTTTCATAAACATTAAAGATGCCTCCCGACCCCAAATTTTGAATGGTACTGTGTAAAGTGTAAATATATATATTTTTAAATTTATTTCCAAATTTATTTGGTATAGTTTCATTATGAAATCCTTACACACACACACACACACACACACTCTCACACACACACACACACACTCGTGTTTGTTTCTGTGAATTGTGTGGACTTTCCATAGACTTCTATTACTTTTATACTGACCAAACGATATTTTCTATCCCCTAAGCCAACCCTAACCCTAAACCTACACCTTACAGAAAACCTGTTTGCCTTCTTACACTTTCAGATAAATATCATTTACTATTTTTAATCATTTTTCCCTCGTGGGGACCGTAGGCCGCTCCTCACAACGTCACAAATTTCAGGTTTTACTATCCTTGTGGGGACATTTGGTCCCCTCAGTGTAGCATAAACAAGTACACACACACACACACACACATCTCCCCATCTCTCTCCCGTCAGGAGTGTTTGGCCGGTCAGCTGTCAGAGCGCCAGCAGCTGTGTCCAGTGAAATGTCACCGGGACTGTCCGTGTGTTTTGATTGGACGGCGTCCGTCCCCCTCGGCCAGAGCAAAAGGCTTCTGTTGGACGGGTGAAGATGTCACGTCACTGTCAGCTCACCTTTGCCACCGTCTGCCATCACACAGACGGTTTGTTTAGTGTGTTTGACCCGTCTCGATGCCCGCTGTCCAGAGACAACACACGCTCTGATTTTAATACAACGGTGTGGAATCTGACGCCGTCCGTCCAGCTCAAGATGCTGGAAGAAAGTGAGTGCGTGTCTGTAGATTTGAGCTCTTCTAGACTCATGAACATACTGACTATTCACTGCAAAAAGTGTTTCCGTCTTGTTTTCCAGTAAACATTCTTAAATCAAGATACATTAACTTAAGATGCAAAATGATGTAAGATAAGCAGTCTTGCTTTCTGTGAAATGAAGTGAGTTTATGCTTAAAACAAGAACAAATATCTGCCAGTGGGGAAAGAAAAATCAACTTGTTTTCTCTTTCTTATCCCATTGGCAGATAATTGTTGTTGTTTTAAAGGAATAGTTCACCCAAAAATGAAAATGTGCTGAAATGTGCTCACCCTCAGGCCATCCAAGATTAGGATGAGTTTGTTTCTTCATCAGATTTGTAGAAATGTGTCTCTGCATCAGTGTCTCAGCAATGGATGCTCTGCAGTGAATGGGTGCCGTCAGAATGAGAGTCCAAACAGCTGATAAAAACATCACAATAATCCACAGCACTCCAGTCCATCAGTTAACATCTGGAGAAGACAAAAGCTGAAACAAATCCAGCATTAATAAGTTTTTGACTCAAACACGAGTCCATAATCCATAATAACTCTTCCTCCAGTGAAAAAGTGGTCTGGTCTGAATCAGGAGAGAAATCTGCACAGATCAAGCAGCGTTTACAAGCCAAAACAGCTCTAAACAAATATGTGGCTGGATTTTGATGTGAGAGACAACAGGAGATGGACTTTTTCACTGAAGAAAGCGTTATTATGGATTATGGACTTGTATTTTAGTTAATTACATCTTAATGCTGGATTTGTTTCAGCTTTTGTCTTCTCCAGATGTTAACTGATGGACTGGAGTGGTGTGGATTATTGTGATGTTTTTATCAGCTGTTTGGACTCTCATTCTGACGGCACCCATTCACTGCTGAGCATCCATTGCTGAGACACTGATGCAATGCTACATTTCTCCAAATCTGATGAAGAAACAAACTCATCCTAATCTCGGACGACCTGAGGGTGAGCACATTTCAGCACATTTTCATTTTGGAGTAAACTATTCTTTCAAGTATAAACTCACTTAAGAACAAGAATTAATATTTCATTTTGCATGATTCTTGATTTAAGAATGTTTATTTATTTGTACTGGAAAACAAGACAAAAAATGGCGTAATTAGTTAAGTACTTAAGTATAGTGGATGAACTATTCTGTGAAATAAACTAGTCCTTTAATGCATATTCCTGATTTCCTGTAGCTCAGATAGCAATGCCAGGGTCATGGGATTGATTCCCAGGGAATGCATGAACAGATCAAATCTATCTACCAAGTGCATGAATGTAAATGGCATTAGAGAGGCACTGGAACTACTAAAAACAGAGAAGATGCCTTTTTGTTGCATCTGTTGCATGTTGATCACCAGTAGTATCTTGATTTTGTTGTTGGAGTATAATGAGAGATTTCTGAAGCGTGATGGTTTTTTATCTCTGTGATGGTTCCTCTATGAATCCAGGTCATTGTGCTCTTGTCTATAAATATAGTTTAACAGCCGCAGCTGAGGGATTTCTTCTGTGTTATAACGAGGATTCAAAGTTTGTTATAGTCGGCATTCAGATCTCCAGCTACGGAAACGCTCCATAAACGGCATCGACCTCACAATCCCTGTACCGGAGAAGGTCACATTCTAGATCTGAGAACGACCTGGTGCTTTCGTTTCCTTCATTAAAACATTATTAGCCTCCTGATTCTGCATTGATGTGTTCATGTGTGTGTGCTGGAAACTGACATTTCTTTGTTCCTTCTTTTCTTTGTGTCTCTGTTTTTGTCCACATGTCTGTTTAAGTGATTCATGTTCCTGCTCTTACTGTGAATGACTCAGTCAGCAGTGATGGTCTTTCATCAAAATAATGGCTTAAGTTTCTTGAAAGATTATGAAAACAAAATATTTTGCTTCCAACATGTATTAAGAAATGACTACATGTCCGTTTGTGTTTCATAGGGTTTGTAAGTGCAAGTGAAGGTCTCTCTTGTGTTTTCCGAGGTTCTGTATAGGTCTGTTTTGTCTGCCAGAGCTCAGCAGTGTGAGATCTTCTCTCTGTGTTTCAGCATGTGGAGGGGATTGACGTCATACGTTTGTCTGATTCATTCCAACTATTGTAAAGAGGTTATGTTTTACAAAGCCAAAAATGTACTGTTTTGCTGCCAAGTGAGAACATCATGAAACATCAAAGAAGCAGCCAAAGAACATCGGGGCCAAAAACCCAGTGAAGGCCTGATTCATGAGCTCAACTCTCCATTGTCGGAGCTGTGTGTCTGCTGTAAAGAAACGTCCCCTCGTTAGACTAATGAAGGGAAAATCAGTTAGACCGGAGGGAAGTGAATCTATTACATGTTTACTGGATGAAGGTACTTTATGAATTTCTTTTGTCCAAAAGACAAAGAAATAAAAAGAAAAAAATATAGACATTTACATTTTCTGAGCAAATGTTGTTTCTAGAATGTTGATGAATGAGCTTTTGACAGTGTTGCTGTGTGGTTGCTATGGTGTTGCTGTGATGCTAGAGTGTTATGAGTGGTTGTCTGGGTGTTGCTATGATACTAGAGAGTTGTGAGTGGTTGCCATGTGGTTGCTATAATGCTAGACTGTTCTGAGTGGTTGCCAGGGTGTTGCTATGTGGTTGCTATGATGCAAGAATGTTGTGAGTGGTTGCCAGTGTGTTGCTATGATGCTGGATTTTTGGAAGTGGTTGCCTGGATGTTGCTATGTGCTTGCTAGGATGATGCTAAAGTTTTGAGTGGTTGTCAGGGTGTTGCTATGTGCTTGCTAGGATGATGCTAAAGTGTTGAGTGGTTGTCAGGGTGTTGCTATGTGCTTGCTATGATGATGCTAGAGTGTTGTGAGTGGTTGTCAGGGTGTTGCTATGTGGTTGCTATGATGATGCTAAAGTGTTGAGAGTGGTTGCCAGGGTGTTGCCATGTAGTTGTTATGATTCTAGAGTGTTGAGTGGTTGCCAGTGTGTTGCTATGTGGTTGCTATGATGCTAGAATGTTCTGAGTGGTTGCTAGGGTGTTGCTATGTGGTTGCTATGATGCTAGACTGTTCTGAGTGGTTGCCTGGGTGTTACTATGATGCTAAAGTGTTGTGTGGTTGCCAGGGTGTTGCTATGTGGTTGCTATGATGCTAGAATGTTGTGAGTGGTTGCCAGGGTGTTGCTATGTGGTTGCTATGATGCTAGACTGTTCTGAGTGGTTGCCTGGGTGTTACTATGATGCTGAAGTGTTGGTTGATTGCCAGGGTGTTTTATGTGGTTGCTAGGATGATGCTAGAGTGTTGTGAGTGGTTGCTAGCATGTTGTATGTGGTTGCTAGGATGATGCTAGAGTGTTGTGAGTGGTTGCCAGCATGTTGTATGCGGTTGCTAGGATGATGCTAGAGTGTTGTGTGTGGTTGCCAGGGTGTTGCTATGTGGTTGCTAGGATGATGCTAGAGTGTTGTGAGTGGTTGCCAGCGTGTTGTATGCGGTTGCTAGGATGATGCTAGAGTGTTGTGAGTGGTTGCCAGCATGTTGTATGCGGTTGCTAGGATGATGCTAGAGTGTTGTGTGTGGTTGCCAGGGTGTTGTTATGTGGTTGCTAGGATGATGCTAGAGTGTTGTGTGTGGTTGCCAGGGTGTTGCTATGTGGTTGCTAGGATGATGCTAGAGTGTTGTGAGTGGTTGCCAAGGTGTTGCTATGTGGTTGCTAGGATGATGCTAGAGTGTTGTGAGTGGTTGCCAGCATGTTGTATGTGGTTGCTAGGATGATGCTAGAGTGTTGTGTGTGGTTGTCAGGGTGTTGCTATGTGGTTGCTAGGATGATGCTAGAGTGTTGTGAGTGGTTGCCAGCATGTTGTATGTGGTTGCTAGGATGATGCTAGAGTGTTGTGTGTGGTTGCCAAGGTGTTGCTATGTGGTTGCTAGGATGATGCTAGAGTGTTGTGAGTGGTTGCTAGGATGATGCTAGAGTGTTGTGAGTGGTTGCCAGCGTGTTGTATATGCTTGCTAGGATGATGCTAGAGTGTTGTGAGTGGTTGCCAGCGTGTTGTATATGCTTGCTAGGATGATGCTAGAATGTTGTGTGTGGTTGCCAGGGTGTTGCTATGTGGTTGCTAGGATGATGCTAGAGTGTTGTGAGTGGTTGCCAAGGTGTTGCTATGTGGTTGCTAGGATGATGCTAGAGTGTTGTGAGTGGTTGCCAGGGTGTTGCTATGTGGTTGCTAGGATGATGCTAGAGTGTTGTGAGTGGTTGCCAGGAGTTTTTATGCCATTGCTAAGGTTTTCTTTTTTTGTTGTTGTGTAGTTTAAATGTTCCGTGGGATGATTACAGCTGGTGGAAATGGTGCATCTGATCACACTCTCCTCAACAGCACACATGATTTGAGGAATCATTCACGTCTGGAGCACAAACGCTGTACATACACACTCAGCTTTAATGCAGTGGCTCAGAAGCACAGTTGTGTGTTTCAGATGTTTGGTGTGTAAAGACGGGTTGCTGGTGTGATTAGAGAGCACCGGGCGTCATTGGTGGTCTCGTCTGGGTGTGTCTGTGGCTGTTGATTGTGTGTCTGTGAATGTGGGTGTGCCGCTCACAAAATTCACATCTCAATCTCTAAATTTGACCCTGACACATGTTACCTCTACCATAGCTCTTCCTTTCTTTCAAATGTGTCTCTTTTCTAGCTTTCTCTTTCAGTTATGGATGTTTTGTTTAGTGTATGTGTTCTGTTTTTTAGGTATCCTGCTTTACAGCCAACATAGTTTTTATACACAGTTAATTTGCCTTGATTCGAAGGGATTCATATCCTTTTTGTTCTTAGTATTTACAGATATCACTAAAAGAACCTGCTGAACACTAATTGGCTCATTTTAGCTTCAGGCGACACTGTCATGGATCGTGTTGCACACAGACAGTTTCGTTGACCGGCTTCTACACAGTCTCCTAGAATCAGTGTGCACTGGTTTATATCAGTCATCATGTTTATACTTGATACAATGAGCACTTCTATAAGGGTATGGCTAAAATTGTGTATCACAATATGAGTCATTTAATTCCACACTAACTGTATATTTATATATACACTACTGTTCAAGAGCTTGGTAAGATTTTGTTAATGTTTTGGAAAAAAAAGTGTCTTATGTTCACCATGTTTGCATTTGTTTGATCTAAAATACAGTAAAAATTGTCAAATATTATTACAATTTCAAATAGCTGTTTTCTGTGTGAATATATGTTAAACTCATCAGAAATCATTCCAATATATGATTTGCTGCTCAAGAAACATTTCTGATTATTATCAGTGTTGAAAACATTAATATTTTTGTGGAAACCGTGATACATTTTATCTTTCAGGATACTTTGATGAATCGAAAGTTCAAAAGAACGGCATATATTTGTGATAGAAATCTTTTGTAACATTATAAATGTCTTTACTCTCAATTTTGATCAATTTAATGTGTCCTTGATGAATAAAAGTATTAATTAATTTCTTAAAAGAAAAATGTTACTGAGCCCAAACTTTTGAAGAAATGGAAAGAGACATGTTTTAGATTTAGCTGAATAAATAATCTTTCCATTGATGTATGGTTTGTTAGGATAGGACAATATTTGGCTGAGATACAGCTATTTGAAAATCTGGAATCTGAGGGTGCAAAAAAATCTAAATATTGAGAAAATCGCCTTTAAAGTTGTTCAAATGAAGTTCTTAGCAATGCATATTACTAATCAAAAATTAAGTTTTGATATATTTACAGTAGGAAATTTACTAAATGTCTTCATGGAGCATGATCTTTTCTTAATATCCTAATGATTTTTGGCATAAAAGAAAAATGGATAATTTTGACCCATGCAATGTATTGTTGGCTATTTCTACAAATATACATGTGCTACTTATGACTGCTTTTGTGCTCCAGGGTCACATATTTGGTTGGCCAAAGAACCTTTCAGTGAACAGCTCCTAAAAGAACCATTTTGAAGAACATTTTAAAAACTTTTTCAACTATAAAGAACCTTTTCTGCATTTGAAAGCTTCCATGGATGTTCAAGGGTCTTCACAGAACCATTGATGCAGAACCTTAATTTTTAAGAGTGTGCTCTCTTTTTATTGTGACTTTCTGTAGCTCATTACTGCTAGACATGCTCATAAAATAGCTGGTTTCTCATTTGACGGCCCTCTGATGATGTTTCCCATGTCTCCAGCGCGTCACGCATCTCCTCTCCTCTCCTCTCCTCTGACTCTATTCATCACTGTCCAAACGTGACAGCTGAGCCGAGCCGTGAGCGCCGGTGCTCTGGCTGGAAGGGGCAGCGGCGGATCAGGGCTCCCCGGGTGGAGCGCGCTCTGTCTGCTGTCTGGAGGCCAGCAGGTCCCTGTGCTGCGGGTGATGGCAGACAGGCTCCTGCTAAATGTGCTGGAGAGATGTAAATTGCCAGAGTGCAGCTGTCAGAAGGGAGGGAGAGCGTGTGTGTGTGTGGGGGTCCGCTTCTGTCTGCGTATCTGCCGCAGCGGCGCACCCGCTGTGTGCTTACTTTTCTGTGCCCAAACCTCCTGCTCTGCAATTGTGCTTCACGTCCGGCCCATTTTTCTGCTGTTCGCTCTGCCTTCGTCTTCTGTTCATTCTCTCTGTGTTTCTCCTCTTCCTCCACGCGTCTGCCGGCGTGTTTCTGATCGCTGTGTTCTCGCCCGGCTCTGACATCCATCATGAGCTGAGATCTTCAGCTGTCAGAGTTGCTGTTGCTCCAGAATGTGTTTGTCAAGTGGGTGAGAGGGTTGATTCTTTGTATTTAGATGAGTAAAGTTATACAAGTTAAAAAAAGGTTTGAAAAATTTTACACAATCACACAAAGGTTGTTTGATTCAAGTGTCGCAGATTATCGTTACCCTAACATCACAGGAAATGTTGCGATGCAATGCTGGAACTAGATTTTTGGAAGCTTGGATTTTTAGAACCTTAGGTTATGAGCCTTTGATTTTAGAAATTTAGATTTTTAAAAGCTTACATATTTAGGTTCTTAGATTTTAAAACCTGACATTTTTAGAACCTTACATTTTGAATCTTAGATTTTAGAACTTTAAATTTTTAAAACCTTACATTTTTAGAACCTTAGGTTTAGAAGCTGAAATTTTTACAAGCTTAGTTTTTTAAAACCTGAAGTTTTTAGAAGCTTAGATTTTTAATATCTGAAATTTTTAGAAGCATATATTTAGAACCCTATATAGAACCTTGCATTTTTAGAACATGACATTTTTAGAACCTTAGGACATGAGCCTTTGATATTAGAACTTTAGATTTTTAAAAGCTTACATATTTAGAACCTTAGATTTTAAAACCTGACATTATTAGAACCTTACATTTTAGAACCTTACATTTTGAACCTTAGATTTTAGAACTTTAAATTTTTAAAACCTTAAATTTTTAGAACCTTATATTTTAGAACTTTACATTTTTAAAACCTTAAATTTTTAGAACCTTAGATTTAGAAGCTTAGATTTTTAAAACCTGAAATTTTTAGAAGTTTAGATTTTTAGAACTTTATATTTTAGAACCTTGGATTTATTTGCAACCTTAGATTTTTACAAACTGAAATTTTTAGAACCATACATTTTAGGAGTTCAGATTTTTAATATCTGAACATTTTAGAAGCATAGATATTTAGAACCCTATAATAGAACCTCAGATTTTTAGAACTTGAAATTTTTAGAAGCTTAGATTTTAGAACTTTAGATTTTTAGACCCTTAGATTTTTTTAAAACATGACATTTTTAGAACCTTAGGTCATGAGCCTTTGATTTTAGAACTCTACATTTTTAAAAGCTTACATATTTAGAACCTTAGATTTTAAAACCTGACATTTTTAGAACCTTAGATTTTGATCCTTAGATTTTAGAACTTTACATTTTTAAAACCTTAAATTTTTAGAACCTCAGATTTAGAAGCTTAAATTTTTCAAACCTGAAATTTTTTGAAGCTTAGATTTTTGGAACTTTATATTTTAGAACCTTGGATTTATAGAACCTTAGATTTTTACAAACTTACATTTTTAGAACCATACATTTTAGGAGTTTAGATTTTTAATAGATGAAAATTTTAGAAGCATAGATATTTAGAACCCTATAATAGAACCTTGGATTTTTAGAACTTGAAATTTTTTAGAACCTTAGATTTTAGAACTTTAGATTTTTATACCCTTAATTTTTTTTTAAAAACATGACATTTTTAGAACCTTAGGTTATGAGCCTTTGATTTTAGAATTTTAGATTTTTAAAGGCTTACATATTTAGAACCTTAGATTTTAAAACCTGACATTTTTAGAACCTTAGATTTTGAACCTTAGATTTTTAAAACCTGAAATTTTTAGAAGCTTAGATTTTTAGAACTTTATATTTTAGAACCTTGGATTTTTTTGGAACCTTAGATTTTTAGAAACTGAAATTTTTAGAACCTTAAATTTTTGAACTTTAGATTTTTAGACCCTTCGATCTTTTAAAACATGATATTTTTAGAACCTTACATTTTAGAACTCTAGTTTTTTGTTTGTTTGTTTTTTTTAAACAGAACTACAGGTCTTCCTAGTCTTGTTGTCTAATAACCCTGGCATTGTATATTGCAAATATTGTTGGTTCTTTGATGAATTGCTTTTGTTCCTCTTTTGTAAGTTGCTTTGGATAAAAGCGTGTGCTAAATGCATAAATATAAATGACTGGCTTTACGTCATTTCCGGGAGTGCTTGAGTTTATATCAGTCGTCTGGGGCTGTTTATAAGATGCAGCTACAATGAGCATTTGCTGAAGAGCTAGTCACTAGTTTGAGAGGTTCAACCCAGACAGTCTCTTCCTTTCTAATTGGACAGAATAAACTCAAAAGTTTACTTAAAAAAACAAAAAAACAATATATGCTTGTAAAATTGCTTGCAGACAATGCTCATCTTGTGCATGCACGATTATTTGTGCACATATCAGGATTTATAAGTTTAGTTTGTGCAAACACATTTGTTTACTGCTGTGACTGATTGAAGAATGAAGTAAACAGAATGATTCGATCTGTATCTTATAGTTTCATATTGTCTTATAGGCTACTGTTAAACAGTATCACATGGATGGGAATATGCTTATGGAAATTATATGCAGATGAGGTTATGCATAGCCAAATGGGCTCCATATATGGTTATTTTGGGGGGTGATGTGTAGAGGCATATATGCATATCTTTCACTAAAGGCAATGCAGTGCAGATTCTTGCATACGTACAGTTTTATAAATCAGAAAACCTTTGTGCTTATGGAAAATCTGCCTTTTGTGCATACACAGACTTTTAGGATGAAATCTATGCAAAGTTGTACACATAAGGCCCCAGATGTTAGTCAAAAGTCTGGGCTTGCAGGATTTTTAG
>JAFVLL020042641.1:0-40298 GCA_021397915.2 Tor tambroides | reverse complement strand
TGAAATATTATTGCAATTTTGAATAACTATAAATAAATTTCAAAATGTAATTTAGTCCTGTGATTTTTCTGAATTTTCAGCATCATAGTCTTCAGATCCTTCAGAAATCATTCTAATATACTGATTTGGTGTTGAAGAAATGTTTTTTTATCAATATTTTTTTAATTACACTGTTAGCGTAGCAACATGCTAACATCAAACACCCCACCTCAAGGAACTTTATTTGTGTGCTGTGCATGTGTATGTGTTTCAGATAGGTCATTTGTGAGGTTTTGTGACTGTTAGGGTGCTGCCTATGTAGGCAGTGAGGTTTTGGAATGAAATGTATGCATCATTGCCCAGTGTGTGTAGCCTCTGTGAGAAGTTGCAGGGAATGAGGAAACAAGTTGGCTGGACGGCGGAAACAACTGGGACTTTCCCATAAGAAAAGCATTTCTCCTCCTATTAGCAACACACATTAAAGCCATGTTTCATTAATCTTCCCGTTGCTGCTTGGTGAATGGTGTGCTGAGAGCCCAGGGAACAGCATTAAATTGGGATATTTGATGGTGTGATTAGCAGTGTTTTGAAGTGGAGAAGGAAGGAAATCACTGTTCAGAGACCTCTTATTTTATCATGTGGAAAAAGGGGGTCTCGCAGGGAGCGTTGGGGTTGAGCGCACATGGGGTGCTCTGTAATTTGGCCCATGAGAAATGAAGGGCTGGGATGGTTTTTATTCAGACAACCTCAGCTTTGATGTGAGTCACATTTAAATCTCATACACTTAAAGGAATAGCTCATGATCTCCTCACCTTCATGTTGTTCCAAACCCATATGCTGTTGTGTTTTTCAGTGGAACGCAAAAAGGAGAATTGTTGAAGCATTTCTATGCAGCTTTTCCATACAGCAAAGGGTTACTGATTGTGTAAAAAGCATTATAAAAGTCTAAATGATTTGTCCAATGTTATGAGTTACTTTTAAAGCCTTTTTATTTATTTATTTATTTATTTATTTACTTTAATTATTTGTTTGTTTTTGTTTGTTTGTTTGTTTTATTTGTTTGTTTTTTGTTTTCTGTTTTATTTTTTTTATTCATGCACTTTTTATTATATTGTTTACTTTAAATAGTATGTTATTGTGTTGTATTGTATAATTTATTTCGTATTTATTTTTTTATTATTTCAGTTAATCGTATTATAATGATTGTATTATTTTACATTTGTTCCAGATTTATTATTTATTTATTTTCTGTTTTCATTTATTCATTTATTTTTTAGTTAATTATTTGTTTTTGTTATTCATTTATTTGGTTATTTTTTATTTTTGTTTTATTTAATTTGTAATGTTTCTTTATTTTGAATTTAATTTTTTATTCTTGCATTTTTACTTTAAATAGTATGTTATTTGTATTGTGTAATTTATTTTGTATTTATTTATTTATTTTAATTAATCATATTATAATTGTATTGTTTTACTATTTATTTTCATTTCTGATTCTTCAAATTAAATTCCTCTTGAGTTCCATGGAAAAAATAACAGAATGACATTAATGTGAGTAAATGAATTTCATTTAACTCTTTTTTTTTTTTTTTTTTTTTTTTTTTTTTTTTTTTTTTTTTTTTTTTTTTTTTTTATTATTCTAAAGATATTATTATAGTCAGAGCGGCATCTGATTTTGGGACAGATGATATTGTTCATTGTGAATTCTCTTTGCCAGAACGTATTGAACTAGTCAAAAGCATTTGAAACCTATCTATCTTTTTTTCTCCTCTTAGGCTGCTTCCCTTTTTTTCACCCTATATATTCCTTTCACTCTGGTCTCATTTTAACCAGGCATATGGAATGATATTAACCTCAGAGGGATGGAAAAGACAACCAAAGTAAAATAAAAACATTGGTTTGTTCCGCTGGAGCACAAGCAAGAATAAGGAGAGTGTTAGGGTTTTGACGTAGGAGATGAGAAACGGCTATTTTTCCATTGCTGTTTTGACCATTAGAAAACAGTGGCTTGTGAATTGCAGCTCAGTGATGTTGACTGATTAGAAGCTTGAGGAACAGAGACACTGTGACTCAGCTTTAGAATATGACCTGGGCTGCTGCGCTAGCCATTGTGCTGTTGCAGCTTTTCAGTCACGTGGCACAATCAGGGATTTTTACAGCAAAAAGGCTATATTTTTGTGCTTTGTCTCATCAGAATAGCACTTTTGTGAAGCTTTGCTGTCATAATCTCACGTTGTTTTGCAGTGTCATCAATAATATCTTTACATACCTCTGGGAAATTTTTCACAAGACGTGAAATACTTACCTATAAGTACATATCACTGCAGTTTCCAATAGAAATGAACACTAGAGTCTATAAAACAGTGAGCACTTGTAATCGTTTTCATACGCAGTTATGATTACAGGTCCATATGGTTTGCTTTCCGGATGTAACAAGCTTGCTCGGTGGCTCAGCCTGCACGGAATTGGATTCAGGATGCGGAATTCTTGGGTACGAATCCCGTCAAAAATATGACTCATGATGAAAGAGCTGAAAGATGAGAGATCGAAAAGCAAGCTAAAACGGCATGATTGCGATCACATTTGCTTTTGTTCATACTATTGGGTAAGTTTAGGTTTAGGTGTAGTGCAGATGGTACATTATTTCAAAACGTCACGGAGCATTAGACTTATAGCGCCACTCAATGGACATTTGAAGTCAGAACTGCGGTGACACCTATAAAACCAACATCACACAAAACGTACCATATGTACGTTCGTCTGTTCCGGGGGAAAAAACGAACACTCTTTTAGTGCCACTTAGTGGACATTTTACATCGAATATGTCACGAAACGTACGTGGCAGTACGTATTTCGCCTCTTGCAAAAAAAGTTCCCAGAGGTACGTTTTCGTCATGAGACCAGGTTTGAAGGTAGTTTGTAATTTTCATTAAAAAATTGCTAGTACATTTCACAAACAATAATGCAGAAAGAGCAAGTAACACATTCACATAAATGTAAAATTTTGAAGTGGAAAATCTTGAAATAGTATTTTCTTGTTTGCGAACTCCAAGAGTCTGTTTTATTTACAAAAAAAAAAAAAACTTTTTATACACTAGAAAGAACAATTTTCTTTTCTCTCAAAAAATTTATAGTAAATTTCACAAACATGTAATTTAATATATTTAAAGGTTTTAGTTTTTGAAAATAATTGACAGAACAATTTTCACTCACAAATTTATAGTAAATTTCAGAAGCAATTGCAAATAATTGGCAAGTAACACAGTGAATCCAACGTGTAGTAAGTAGTATTTTCTTGTAAAACGAACTCCATTAATCTTTGTTTTATTTACAACTTTAAAAAAGAACTTTATAAACATTATACACAAAACAAATTACAATTTTTCACTCAATTTATAGTAAATTTCACAAACGTGATATATAATACTTTTTTTATTTTACGTTGAAAAAAAATTGACAGGACAATTTTTACTCACAAATTTAGAGTAAATTTCACAAAGTAACAGTGAATTAAATGTAAGGTATAAAAACTGAAGTA
The DNA here is from genome assembly GCA_021397915.2 of Tor tambroides. NCBI lineage: Eukaryota > Metazoa > Chordata > Actinopteri > Cypriniformes > Cyprinidae > Tor > Tor tambroides. The sequence goes on along the minus strand of JAFVLL020042641.1, from coordinate 36,781 downwards.
GTATTTTATTGTAAAATGAACTCCAATAATCTGTTATATTTACAACTTCAAAAAATTATTTTTAAATAATACTTAAAAGGATAGTTCACTCAAAAATGAAAATTCTGTCATTAATTACTCACCCTCATGTCGTTCCAAACCCATAAGACCTTCATTCATCTTCGGAACACTGAGATATTTTTGATGAAATCTGAGAGCTCTCTGACCCTCTATAGATAGCAACGCAACTGTAATGTTCCCAGGTCCAGAAACGTAGTAAGAAAATCGGTAAAACAGTACGTGACATCAGTGGCGCAACTTCAATTTTGCGAAGCTACAAGAATACTTTTGTGCGCAAAGAAAACAAAAATAACAATTTATTCAACAATTCTTCTCCCCCGAGTTACCATCTTCCGCCATTTTAGAGAGTAACTCGGGGGAGAAGAATTGTTGAATAAAGTCGTTATTTTTTTCTTTGCGCACAAAAAGTATTCTCGTCACTTCGCAAAATTGAAGTTGAGCCACTGATGTCACATGGATTGTTTTATCGATGTCCTTACTACGTTTCTGGACCTTTCAGTTGCGTTGCTGTCTATGGGAGGGTCAGAGAGCTCTCTGGTTTCATCAAAAATATCTTAATTTGTGTTCCGAAGATGAACGAACAACATGAGGGTGAGTAATTAATGACAGAACTTTCATTTTGGGGTGAGCTAACACTCTAACATGATCAAAGCCCTTTATTTGAGGAAAAATGCACACACAAAAAAAAAAATTTAGGGTGCACATATAGTATTTTGTGGGGGTTCCTCATGCTATATTTGACTTGGGTGCTTTAAAGGAGATTCCGTCACACTTTTCTTCTCGGTCCCAGAATCCTCTGGTGCCAACCGCCTTCCCCTCACGCTGACTGTTTGTGCTGGTATCGGGTAGATTCTGGCAGGCTCCCGGCCTCTCTGTGGTCTAGACTGGAGCTAGTGTGCTGCTTTCTGAAGGAGCCCCATGAGTCACTCTTCCCAAAACCACCATCTCTGTGTGGGAGCATCAGCTTCACCACTGGCCTGAAGACATCACCGCTTGGACTGTCACAACACAGGCTTTCACACACGCTTTCGGCCTCTTAACACGCATTCCTGCTGGTCTCTTGCTCAGCGAGTCACGATGCTGTGAAGTGGTTCTGTTTTCTGTCACCAACTGTTGGCCGTTCTTTGAGAAACCAGCCTCCTGACAGCCGGTGAATGGCTCGTCTGGTTGGTCATAGTTTTGCGTCTTGCTGTTAAAAGGTTAAGCATGAAATTTCTTTCTCATGCTAACCAGCCAAACTGGAACACCTTGGTTCAGTAGTAAATGTTTGAGGTAAAAGCTGACATGTAGGAGCATGAAACAGAGCTTCATCTTCAAACCAGAAAACTTTCAAAGCATAAAATTCATGGAGATATGCCTTATGTAGAGCTTGGTCAGGCTATTTGTCTTTTTCAGGGAGGAGGAGACTTATTTGAGGTCCCTGGTGCATTCCTGCTGAGTGCTCAGGCCGCTGGAGATGCAGTGACCACATTTATGTGAAACCTGAAGCCATTTCTGCTGCTACACACAAAAATGGTGTAACCCTTAACGTCAGTGCCTGTTAGTGTCTTTTTATGTACTGATTTACACATAACACTATTGTCATACGACCTTAAGCTCCATCCTACATGCCTGACGTTTTCTTTAAATGACCTTGAGCTCTTCAGTCACCCGGTTCTATTTTCATTCAGCATCTCTTTCACGTGTGTGTCTGACGCTCATTGTCTCTGTCCAGAACACCTGTTTCCCTGTAGGACTACACATGCTGCTCCTTTACATCGCCAATGGTAATTTATCATCGTTCAATGTTATATTTTGAAATGAGGTTCTCCAAAAAGGTCAGAACGTGGTCAGAGGATTTTGTCACTTTTGTTTGTCACTTTTGTTTGGACCCTAACCCTACCCTAGATAAAAAGTTAATAATAATAATAATAATAATAATGATAAAATAATAATAAAAAAGTAGTATTTATTTATTTTTGCACCTGAAGAATTAAGCACTATTTATTTATTTATTTATTTATTTATCACCTGACGAAGCTGAATAGCATATTTGAGTTAATTTTCCATGCAGTCCCTGGTTAAATCAGGAGATTATTTCAATGAATGTGGATTGTTTTGAGCTGAAGAGGAATGTTTGCGAAGGGGAAGTGAAAATGTTTAGCTTGTTTAAAGACAAACTAATTTCTTTCTTCATATTTCCCTCTCCTTCCTCCTCCTCTTCCACCTCATGCGTGAATATTAATTTCGGTGAAGGAGCTGTGGCGAAGTTAAGCCCATCTGCTGAGTCATGGCAGAGGTGATGGCTCCATTGCAACCTGCCATGTGCAATGAATACAAACTGTCTTTGAGAGGGAAAATTGAACCCCGTCACCTCACAGCACACAGACGTGCAGCTTCTCTCACGAACACATGCAGACACCCTCACATGCACCAACACACCTTTCAGGTAGCTAGCGTGTGTGATGGAATAGATGACTAAGGCAGAATAGAGAGCGGACCCTTCTGGGAGCTCAGTGTCCTTGCTGTCAGGACAGTTAACTTCCTGTGCCGCTCTGACCTCTCGGGCTGTATGGATTTGTGTGTGTGTGTGTGTGTGTGTGTGTGTGTGTGTGTGTGTGTCAGTGATGCAGTGAGTGTGCTGTGGAGCATTCATGAATTTGTATCATGCACGTTTATTATACCATTCAGAAATGTATTTGGTGCACAGCTTTGTCTCTGCTGAACTTTATTCTCAGACTCAGAAGTAATTTAATTAATAAAACACATTAGTCATTAGTGCATTAGGGAATATTTAATTTGGCACATGGTTTTGGTAAAATTGTCTCCTGTGTGGAGAGTGTGGCTAGACATGCTGAAACTAGTCTGAAACATGTTATCAGAAATCCTTATTTTTAGCTCAGGCCTCTGAAAAAATAATAAATAAATAAATAAATAAGAGAAGGACAGAATAGTTTCCTTTTGTGAATTTGTAAAGAGAATAAATCTTATAAATATATTAAATATTAAAAAATAAGGATTATTAACATTTAATGGTTTAATTTATATAAAATGAACATTATAATATAAATAATAGGAGCATCATTTGTTTATTAAATAATAACATCAATTTTATTTATTATGAATTCTGAATCTTACCCTAGTTGAAAAATAATTATATATTTGACTCATAAGATTATTATTATTTATTATTTATTTTATTTTATTTTTTAAGCTGGTTTGTTATATCATCTATTCATACGGTCTAATACAGATCTGAAGATAAACACAATGAACTTAGTTGGTGAATCTCACAAAAACTGTCAAGAAATGGTTGGGTCATATTTCACAGTGTAAAAAAATATATATAATTGCTTGTTGTTGTTGTTGTTATTTTATCTTTTGTTTTCAGGGTGAAATATGAGCCAAACAATTCTCTCTCAGATCCACCGTTTATTGCTTGTTGTTTCATCACAGACTGGACAAAGTGTTTGACCCAAAAGTAAAGTGTGTGTATTTTGCTCCACTTGCAGCGCCAAACAGAATTGCAATAAATAACTACTTTGGTATGTACTTCAGGAAATGTAAGGTTTGCAAGGCTGCAAATACTTTTAGGGTTTAGGCATAAATATTAAAACAAAGTTATGGAGTTTATATGTTAAGTGGCTCAGGCTAAACAGAAAGTTTGAAGACTATCAATACAGTTTTTTGAACTTAAGGTGGTTTGCATCTTCTTTTTTTTCTCTCCTCAACTGAAAATGTGCCCATCTTCACCCATATGAGTGACACTGCATTTGGTCAAAGCAGAAACTTTGTGGCTGGTTTGTCATGAACCCAATGATTTAAGGATGGAGAGGCCTGCATTTTGGCGTTCCTCATTCACTCTGTGTGACTCAGTGGCCTAAAATGCCTTTGTTTAAATGCTGACGGCATAACATTAGTCAACATTTACAGCCTGAAATCCTCCAGATCATTTCCTCCCTTGCTCATCCATTCCTGTGAGGTCATTTTTTGGCTTTGCTAACCAACTGGCGCTGATGAAGACATAACTTGTTCCAAACTTCCTTTATGATTCTTATTTGCCACATTTTGTCACTTTTATTCCTCCTCTTCCATTCACAGCAAGGATGTACTGTGGAGACAAAAGAAGGAGGGTCGTTGCTGGCAAGACAAACGCTCCGGCGGAATGTTTGGAGTCTGTTGCCAAGCAATGCGGCGGGTTTTGATTTACGATTACATCTTCCGACCGGCAGCTTGTTGCAATTAGCGTTGTCGTTTGAGAGGCCGAGCGAGTGAACGGGTGGGTGTGTGCGTACAGTATTTCTGTTTATTTGACTGAATATGCTCCAGCATTCTCTTCACTGATCTTTCACACCGCCTGTTGTGTTTAACATCTATCTGTACCCTCTGTTTTTAATCTTTTCTTTTCCATTCTATCTATTACAGATTCTGTGTCTTCCTCAGAGCTGGTCACTGTATAACATGCGTGGTCTTTAAGGGAATGGCGAAGGCTGTAGATTAAATCCAGATATTTAGTTTTGTTTGAAGTGTTGCTCTGACTGGACCAAAGCGACGCGGTTGCATGAGGGGCTGGTTTTAATTCTCAGAATCAGGTCAGCGATCGGCCAGCAATCACACATGAATATGTTTGTGTGGAGACTCTCATGCTCTGAGATGGCTGGTTTGAGGGTCTTCTTCAGCTTAGACTTGGGGTTCCTTTTGATGAAGAGCATCTCTGACAGATCATAATGTGTTTATGGTGCTAAAGCTTTGCTCACTAGGCAACACTACAGAACAGGCTTTTTGGTTTGACGTCAGCCAGAGATGAGACGGATTGTGTGCCTCTTATTTATTGGAAACTCCTGATAGGATTTGAACGTTTAACAAAATCAATACTAAATCGATACCTTGGTCAACAGATGAACAGCCTCATGGGACTGATAAAAAGAAACTGGGGTTGTCTGTAAATGAATCAATATTAGATATGAAACATTTTGATTAAAAGGATAGTTCACCTAAAAATGAAAAATTCTGTCATTAACTACTCACCCTCATGTCGTTCCATAAGACCAACGTTCATCAAGATATTTTTGATTAAATCTGAGAGCTCTCTGACCCTGTATAGACAGTAACGCAACTGTAATGTTCCCAGGTCCAGAAACGTAGTGAGGACATTGGTAAAACAGTCCACGTGACATCAGTGGCTCAACTTCAATTTTGCGAAGCTACAAGAATACTTTTTGTGTGCAAAGAAAAAAAAAATAGATTCAACAATTCTTCTCCCCTGAGTTAACGTCTTCCGCCATTTCGAAAGTATCATGACGCATACGCGCGCTTTCCCATAAGCAAAAAGAACACTGATTATGTTGATGACGTTCATGTGCACGCTTTCCCCCGAACATAAACAACGCTGTTTACGTCTATTACGTTCTTGGGTACTCTCCAAAATGGCGGAAGATGGTAACTTGGGAGAGAAGAATTGTTGAATAAATTGTTATTTTTGTTTTCTTTGCACACAAAAAGTATTCTCGTAGCTACGCAAAATTGAAGTTGAGCCACTGATGTCACTTGGACTGTTTTACCGATGTCCTTACTACGTTTCTGGACCTGTGAACATTACAGTTGCGTGGCTGTCTATGGGAGGGTCAGAGAGCTCTCTGGTTTCATCAAAAATATCTTAATTTGTGTTCCAAAGATGAACCAAGGTCTTATGGGTTTGGAACGACATGAGGGTGAGTAATTAATGACAGAATTTTCATTCTGGGGTGAACTAACCCTTTAATCTTGTTTTCGTTTTATGTCAGGGTTTCTCCAGGGTCTTAAAAAGGTCTTAAATGTCTAAATCAGAGCAGAAAGTCTTAAAGGGATAGTTCACCCAAAAATAAAAATTGTCATTAATTACTCACCCTCATGTTATTCCAAACCCCGTAAGACCTTTGTTCATCTTCGGAACACAAATTAAGATTTTTTTTAATGAAATCCGAGAGCTTTCTGACCCTGCATAGACGGCAACGCAACTACCACGTTCAAGATCCAGAAAGGTAGAAAGGACGTCGTTAAAATAGTCCATGTGACTTTAGTGGGTCAACCTTGATTTTATGAAGCTACGAGAATACTTTTGTGCACAATGAAAACAAAAATAACTTTATTCAATAATTTCTTCTCTTCCGTGTCAGTCTTTGACGCACATCCACGACAATAGCACGACGCATGCGTGTGGTGTACTTGACGCAGGAGATGGCGTTCTGACAAGAGAAGGAATTGTAAAATAAAGTCGTTATTTTTGTTTTCTTTGCGCACTAAAATTATTCTCGTAGCTTCATAACATTACAGCTGACCCACTGATGTCACATGGACTGTTTTATCGATGTCTTTACTACCTTTCTGGGCCTCGAACATGGTAGTTGCGTTGCTGTCAGGGTCGGAAAGCTCTCGGATTTCATCAAAAATATTTTCATTTGTGTTCCAAAGATGAATGAAGGTCTTACAGGTTTGGAACAAAATGAGGGTGAGTAATTAATGACAGAATTTTTATTTTTGGGTGAATTATCCCTTTAAATTCATACAGTGCCATTATATGGCGCATGCATTGTCTTGTTTTCCAATAGAAATAACTAAACCTCCTTAAATCAAGATAAATTATTTAAGTTTCTTTTAAAAAAAAAAGAAGAAATATCTGTCAATGGGGTATGAAAACTTTAGTAGATTTTTCTAACCCATTTGCAGATGTTCTTTTTTAATCATCAACATGCTTCATTTTAGTAAATTTCACAGAAAACATGCTCTTATGTCAAGAGAACTTATGTAATTTTGCTTCTCAAGTGATTATAGTATTTTGATGTAAGAATTTTTAGACTTAATATTTTGGACCTTGTGAACTTTCATTTTTCTTTAGTCCCACTGAAAAAAGTAATTCATACTGGCTTGCAGCAACATAAAATTGAGTAAATGATGACAGACTGTTCATTTTCAGGCATCTGTCCCTTTAAGAAACTGTATGAATCTCACAAATTATGCTGTCTGACCTTCTGAACTTTGCAGAATAGGAGCAGATTGTGCTGATATTTGTAAAGTGATATTGTGCTGTGGTAAACTTTTGGTACTGTGGCACTGCTGTACACTCCTGCAGATGATTGATGTGCTGTTGATGTGGGAATCCAGAGAAGATCCTACCAGATGATCTGAATTCCATCATCTCCCCACAGAACACATTGATTTGCCTCCGTCGCCACATGTTAGAGGCCGCGTGCGACTGCGCTGCGTGTTCGCGTGTGTATGTGTTATGTGGATTCAGATGGTGCGGGCACAGCTGTCTGGGTGTAATAAGACACACAGGTTGTCCTCATGTGGCCTTTGTTGTTTCTTTGGCATCTTTTAGCACTCGTCTCTCCCTTGGTCCCGTCTCGTCTCTCCGCCTCGTCCGCACGCTCCACTTTTGCACTCATTTCACACACACGCACGCCCTCTTTCAAACATAATTAAGCTTTTGTTCAGCAAATGGAAAGAGGAAAAAATGATGACTGGCTGAGCGACGGAAGGTAAGCTAACGGAAAGGAAGAGGAGGAGGTAGAGAGAAGAACAGTCAGAGTTTTTGTGGTAAATGCCCATGTAATGGCTGCGCAGACCGACGCTTTTGCCGCTCAGCTATTGTTCTGTGCACCATCAAATCAGCCTGACTTTAGTTGTTGTTTACTGTAGTCTGCTGCGACTCCATTGTTCCTGACCCATTTTTAGACTTTTCATTCTATAAATCAGGGTTTTGTTCTTTGCAGTAATTTTTTTTGCTCTTTCCTCATATGAAAGTTACACCGTGAACATCCAAAAGAGCCATCGCTCTCCTCAAACCTAGACACAAACACAGGTCAGTTGTAAACTTAAGGTTAAAATCTTGAAATAGTCAAATGATAATAGTAAAAGAAAATTTAAAAATTCCTTGGTTTAAAAAATATTCCTGCATGGGTTATCTTCAAATTATTTAATAACTTTTTACTTGATTTTTTTTTTTTTTTTTTTTTTTTTGCTTCAACTGCTGATATACAATATACATTATGTAGTGCTACTTAGTTAATTACAAAACAAATATGATCTATATAGTAATTTGCATTTCAGAAAAAAATGGCCGTTAGTTTAGTAGAATTTTATTTATTTTTATTATATTTTATACATCATGATGTACTATAGTTAAATACAAAACAAATAAAAATTGTATTTATTTTTTTATTTTATTTTTAGACATGATGTTGTACTAATAGTTAAATAGAAAAAAAAACTATAGGCCAGTTTAGTAAAAAAAATTTCATTTTAGTTTATTTTAAAACATTATTTTGTACTGTAGTTAAATACAAAACAAATCAAATGCATATAGTAATTTGCATTTAAGAAAAAAAAGTTATTTTATTTTAAATTTATTTTATTTTATTTTTCTATTCTATTCTGTTCTGTTCTGTTCTGTTCTGTTCTATTTATTCTATTCCATTCAGCCTGTTTTTTTGTTTTTCTCCAGTCTACTTCAACTACATTGTTCCTGACCCATTTTAGACTTTCATTTTAGAAATCAGTGTTTTTGCAGTAAGTAAAATGTTAGGGCTAATATTAGCCCTCCTCCAGCACAATAAAACTTATTTCATATGCTCGTTTTACAGCACAACAAATTACACCAGCTAACCAGTGTGGTATCCGTCTCCTCCTCAGACGTCTAAGCTAAAGGGAATTGACTTTTCTCATTTGGAATTAGGGGTTGTGCTAAGAGACCTTGGCATCTGATTGATCGGAGCTTGAACAGGATAAAAACGGATTTGTCAGTTGAGATGGTTCAAGACCTCAAGAGCACTTTTCTGCAGCTGCTCAAGTGTCCTGACTAACCATGTGTGCATTTCTCTCTCCTAGGGCTGGTGTATGGCAGTCAGGTGGTCGTCCCGCCAAAGGTTAATGCTGTATTGGGAAAGAACGTCACCCTCAGCTGCAGGGTGCAGGTGGACACGAACCTCAGCCTGACGCAGAGCTCTTGGGAGAGGAAGCTGCCCACTGGATGGGTGACTCTGGCTGTGTATAACCCCATGTTTGGCATCTCCATCCCGCCCGAATATGAGCGACGGCTGTCCTTCCGCTCGCCCTCTATGCATGACGCCACCATCATGCTGGAAGACGTGGGTTTCGCTGACATTGGCATATACACCTGCAAGGTTGCCACCTTTCCGCTGGGTAACACTCAGGCCTCCACCACTGTCAGCGTGATAGGTAATAAGAGACTCTGTGTGTGTGTGTGTTTTTGCAGTCTGATTAATTTAGATTATGCACTCATAGCATGGTGCTTGTGTGTTAACGCGAAAGTGCCGTGACGAACCTTTCACATGCGTGCGGTCGACAAACAAAGAAAGGCGTGCGAGTGGATGCACATCACAGCTGCCGAATAAAGCGCTGCTTATTTGTGTAAGTAGGCAAGTATGCAGTGTGTGTGCGAGAGGGTGGAAAAACATTAAGAGCAACTTCAGGGCAGGAATGAAAGCAGTGTTTTGGGAGACGGTCCAGCTCTTTTAGAGAACATGGTGATGTTTAAACTCTCTTCCTCCACCAAACCCCCAGAGCCATCTGCTCTGCTAAACACAGATACAGCCGAACGAAGCGGTGTGCTCTTGTTATCTGGGTGTACGAGAGACAACAAGAGAAGTTTACAAGCACACTGCTTTATGTTAGGTATATCAATTATGTATCGCTCTGTGGAGGCGTGAGGAGAGTCACTGTTTCCTCTTTAAGTTTAAGATGAAGGTTACACAGGGAACATCCTGAAAGTGTCATCGGCGGCTTCAAGAATAGACTTGAGTAACAGTGAAATGAAATAAAATTCTACTTTATTTTCAACTGAAATCAGTTGGTATAAAAAGTAAACCTTCACTGGTTGTTTTATAACAACCAAATTTCTAAATTATTATTATTTATACAGTACTAGTTATTTAAATACAAAATTACCAAAAAGGTTTCAATTTCGCATGGGCAAGAGTGCAGATGTTCAGCTTTCAGTTCAGTTTTTTTTTTTTGCACATTGTACAAAATTTGGCCTGTTAGTTGTAATATATAATGATAACTATTAAATACAAATGTTTATTTACATATTTATGTTTAATATATTTTTTATTTAATATATAAATTAATATTTAATTACCTATTGAATAGTGTGTATGTTGTTGTAGCTATTATTATTATTATTATTATTATTACTACTACTACTACATCATATATAGTAATTGTGTGTGGGTGTTTATTATTATTATTTTATTTTATTTTTTGCATGTATTTTTTGCATGTTGTACACAATTTGCACTGTTAGTTGTAATATATAATACATATTAAATATAAATGTTTATTTACATATTTGTTTATTTTATATATTTCTGTATGTATTGTAATATATAAATTAGTAATATAACATTTAAATAACTTGAATAAAGTATGTTGTTTTAGCTAGTTTATTATTATTATTATTATTATTATTATTACGTCATATACCGTATACATCATATATATATATATATATATATATATTTACATGCATACATATTACTTACATACACACACACACACAGACACACAGACAGACGTGTGTGAGTATATGCATGTATGTGTAATTTATTTTTTATTATGCAAATTAATATCTAATCCTAATAGTAACCCTAGTGGGTTATTTTTAATTTCTGCAAAGAAGACAAAACATCAGGCTCTTTGAATGTCGTTGGGCCGTAATTATAAACCATTGCTAAACTGAAATTTGTCAGATGAAGTGATCTAGTTTTGACTAGACGCCGTGTTCGAGTAATAAATGACATGCAGACAGACAAGTAGAGTGAAGGTTCATAAAGCTCAGAAGGAGATGAACTGAAAACGATGATGTCATCGATAAAATGAGCTGTGCAGTTGGAGGCAAATGGGAACATGAAGGAGAGCAGAGACGAACGGGGACTGAGCGCTTTAATAAAAGGAGAGATGGAGGGGGGCAGGATGCAGGAGGATGGAAAGTGGTGGTGAAGTGAGAGAGCAGGAACGAGGGAGGGGGAACACGCGCCGGAGCTATAATTAGATCAGGAGGAATGTTCAGGGTGTGTGTGTGGAGACAGGAGTGTTTGAGTGTGGGAATGATGCCCACTGCTTTTGGGATCCACTGCACTTTAGGGTCAAGGATGTCATTGCGTGGTCCTGTTAAATTTTGTGGTTTAATGTGACACACGAGAGTTGCTACACACACGCACGCAAACACAGGCACTCATGACATGTCACTCACCACACAACAGTGGATCATTGAAGGTACGACAACCACAGCTGCTACTGTTGTCTCTGAAGGTCAACTGCCAATGCTAATACTTCACAAGATGGGATGAGAAAAAACTCACAGCAGGGAAACAGAGTGGGAGAAACAAAGGCTAATCAATAGGTCTATTTGGTACACATCCTTTGACTTATACAAATGAGTATTTATTAGCAGATGGGGTATCGCCAACCTCACCAAATTGTGATGCTAAATGATGCTAGAGGTTTTCTCAGAGCTAAATACAATTTTTCATTACTTTCAGGGATGGGGAAGTATGAATGACACATTTTTTAATAAAATATGAATACATGTTTCACAAATGTTTGACAACAAGAAAGTGTCCAAATGGTTTTTGTCAGATTTTTTCTGAACACCTTCAACATTTCTCACATTATCACAGTTTATTCGCTACAGTTTAGAAAATGGTAATAAAATATGACAAGAACTCGGAGTTAAACTGTCAGAACAAATTCATCTTGATAATCACAAATGAATTACAGTCAAACCAAAATTTATTCAGACACCTTCAGAATTTCTCACATTATCACAGTTTATTTGCTATAGTTTAGAAAATGGTAATAAAAATAATATTAATAGAAAGGTATGTAACAAAACATGGTCAGGTCAAAGTGTCAAATCAAATTTTTGGACCCAGATTTTACTGGTAGTCCACTGTATGAAGAACTTTTGGGTATAATATGTCACAGTTTACTTTATTTTGCTATCCTCACTTAGATAAATGAACTATAGTGCCCTGCAGCCACTAGTAAAAAAATATGAAAAATGATACCTGGTGTCTGATATCATAACAACCACCCCCCCCACCCCCCAGTGTCCAAATGTGTTTTTTTTTGTGTTTTTTTTGTATGTTTATATGCCACTGTATGTTTTGTTTTGTTTTTTACGTACACTGCTACTTCATTCATAAAACTTTAATTTTACTTTAAAATTATATGCAGAATTGTCATGATGCACTGACTTTCACACGTGTTTTATTTTTGAAAGAAATTAATACTTTGAGTAAGGACACAATAAATTGATCTAAATTAAAGATATTTATAATATTAGAAAGATTTACATTTCAAATTCTATTCATCAGAGAATCCTGAAAAGAATGTGTCATGGTCTTCACAAAAATATTAAGCACCACAACTGTTTTTAATATTAATGATAATATTAATAAATATTTCTTGAGCAGCAAATCAGCATATTAGAAGGATCGTGTGACACTGAAGACTGGAGTAATGGCTGGTAAAAATTCAACTTTGTGATCGATCACAGGAAATAAGTTACATTTAAAAATATATCATTATAGAAACAATCATTTTAAATTGTAATAATATTTCACAAATTACTGTTTTATTGTATTTTGATCAAATAAATGCAGCCTTTCAAACATTTAAAACATTTTACCTAACCCCTAACTTTTGAATAGTGGTGTACATCAATATATGACTGTATTAGCCCTTCTTGATTTAGTGGGCCTTCCTTGTCACAAGAGCCCTGGATAACATTCCCATTCGTCTCCCACCATTGATGGCACTGAGTAGAGGAGTGAAGGGAAAAGCGCCCCACACATGTTAAGTTTCTGTTAGCCGCTGTGGAGGCAAAGCTCAGTTTTCCAGGCCTGAACACTGCTGGATTCATAACGGCTCGCACACGCCCGAGCCCCGCCCCTTCTGCCATGTAAACTGGATAAGCCATTAAAACAAATAATTTCATCTTCTCTGGAAAAGCACTTAGTGCTCTCTGATGAGAAACCAAGGCCGCCCTCAGCCGGTAGTAACCATAGAGGATTTTTTTTTTTTTTTTAGTCCGATAAGTCTCTTATTTCTTCTCAACGAAAATCTAATTATTCTCTCAGTCATTCTTATCAGTTTATGAATTTATTGGCTGTGGTACCAGAGCGATTCTTAATGCTGAGGAGATTAGCTTTTAGTTAGCTTTGTACTCTCGTCTGAATGGATTTCCTTTAGCTCGGTTCATTATCTTGATACATCTTTCTAGTAATAGCGCGAGTTTGTCTCCTCACATTAAAGCTCAGAATTAAACGCAAGTGGTGTGGTATATTTAACTCAAAAATGTCTCTCTCTGTCTTAGTGGAGCCAAAGGTGTATGTCTCTGCTGGATCTTCTGCTCTGATCGACGGCGGCAATGAAACCACGGTAGCCACCTGTATCGCTGAGAGGGCTCGGCCCCCTGCCGACGTGTCCTGGGAGACGAATCTGTATGGCACGTCTGAGGCCCACATGCAGGACGATGCCAACGGCACCACTACGACCCAGGTGCACTACACCTGGCAGCCCTCCCGTCACGCCCAGGGCCACACGCTAACATGCGTGGTCAAACACCCCGCTCTACAGAGCGACTTCAGGATACCCTATATCATCAACGTACAGTGTGAGTATCTGATTTTTTTTAGGTTTTTTATAACAGTGAGACAAGAGTGTGCACATGATTCTGTTTATGCTTGTTCCACATTTTATTTTATTTATTTTCTTCTTTTTTGTGTGTGTGTGTTGTTGTGTTTTGTGTTTTGTTGTTTTTTGTTTTGAGAATTGCGGAAATTTACCAGCCAAATATAATTATTGCCAGCTTCGTATTTTAATTTTTAAATAGAAATAGAACATAGAATAGAATAAAATAGAATACAATGCATAGTTTTTTATTAGAGCACACTATTACTGTTTAGCTATTTTGAAAGATATTTCACTATTCATTATGTTCACTTTTCAGTGTTTCAACTATTTTGAAGAACCTTGTGGAAAATGTTTTCTCATGAAAGTTTGTACATAAAATGTTTTGACTTATATTGTATAAATGGATTTTAAAAACTCATTTGCATATATTTTGAAAAAATTTGTGCAAATTTTACTTATTCTTAGGCGTTTTTCGTTTTTATAATTTTGCAATTTTTTAAAGTGTTTTTACACAAGAAATGCCGTTTTAAAGTTAGCTTCATTTAGTATTCACACAACAGTTTTCGTTGTTAATTTAGTATATTTTTTTATTTTTTTTATAATGTTCAATATATACTTTATAGCATTTCCTTCGCAAGATGTGAAATATGTATCAGTAAGTTCGTATATCACTGCAGTATCCAACAGAAATTAACACTAGAGGCAGTAAAACAGCGAACACCTGTAATCGTATTCCTACACAGTTTTGATTACAGCTCCATATGTTTCGCTTTCCGAACATAACAAGCTTGCTCAGCTGGCACGGAATTGGACTTGGGATGCGAAGTCCTTGGGTACAAATCCCATCTAAAGCCTAGACACGCTACACGATTTTAGCAACCCTTGTAAGATCATTACAGGTCACACTGTGTCTAATAAACTTGGCTACGACGTGTGTAGACTGTACGACGATGACACCTATTGACTCGTAGGTTAGGACGCACAGACGGGTTTATCGAGAGCACGCACCTGGCCCTAAATTAACTTCCGGTCTGTGTTTGTTTATTGGTCTGGCTTGTGGCACCGGCTACAAACGCAGTTGGGCTCAGGTTGTTGTGCTGTGGGATGTGTTTCCCATACATTTATTTATTTGTGGCTTCGTTGAATAAACATGAGCACGTACTGCACCTTTAAAAATCAAAATGAGGCGCGGGTGTTTTTATATCACTGTATTTCTGAAGGAAGACTGTCTTTAGAAAATTTTCAAATTTTTCTCCCGCTTTAAAGCACCTCCTGCTGGCAGAGAATGAATTTGCATTTTCAACAAACCCGTCTGATTTACGCAGCAAACATATTTTGCTTGTTATCAAAAAGTAATCTACTCTAGAGGGACATGGCTGTTGTTATTGATTCTATTTGGAAGTCTACCAGAAGTTAAGTTAGTGCCACAAAAGTGCGCATGCGCAGTAACGGGTGTTTATGTTGTTGCCGTTGAAACGTCTATAGAAGAATAAAACGTCATCAGCATGCGCTAGTGGTAAACAAAAAGAGCATGATAAATCACACTAGCAGTTGTAGTTTTTATGTGTGCTGAATAAAAGTGGAAGTGGCGAAAGAGGTGATCTTTGGTCACAAGACCGTGACAACGGCCATCTTTTGAACCTCTCTCACTATACGACACAGAACCACCGATTAGGAGCCTCGATCACAGAAAATGCCACGATTGTTTCACGATGCCAATCTTTCGTCTGGGACAGACAAAAATCATGCAGTGTGTTTAGGGCTTTAAACAGCATGCTTGCGATTTTGCGTTTTTACATCCCATTCGCTTTTGTTTATACTCTCGGGTAGGTTTAGCTGTAGTGTAGATGGTACATTATTTTAAAACGTCACGGAGCATTACAGTTATAGCGCCACTCACGTACAAAACCAACGTCACATAAAACGTACCATATTTACATTCCTCTGTTCCAGGGAAAAAACCGAACACTCTTTTGGCGCCACTCAATGGACATTTCACATCAAATATGTCACGAAACGTACATGGCAGTACATATTTCGTGTCTTGCGAAAACGTTCCCACAGGTACATGAGATCAGGCTCATTGTTATAAGTAGGGAAAATTGAACTTTAATACATCGACATCCACATTAAATGGAAACAGGCTGAATCAGAATCATATCGAATTGAGATACTGTGAATCAGAGTCAGATCAAATCTGGAAATATGTACGGATAATCAGCCCCAGAAGAATTTTTTTTTTTTTTTTTTAAATTTGCTCATATCACTTCAATCAGATTTTTAAAAAATGTGAGAATCAGACTCTGCTTCTTGCAATTTAAACCATGCAACCGCTTATCAGCCAATTGGCCACTAAACCTGTTTACTTCTAAAAGCCAGACTTGACTCTCATTTGGCGCTTGTTCCTGTGTGTACGCAAGCCTGTTTTTGTTTGCTTAATCTAGCACAACAAACCCAAAGTAGCTTCTCCATGAAGATTTCACAGTAACTTAAATTTTGTGTTTTTTCTATACCACGTCAAGTGATGAGATTTATGTCCAAAGCTCACATCTGTTTTCCATATCACCCCAGTGCGGTAACTATCCACATGACATGATGTCTTGATGCCGTCTTGCGTGTGATGGAGCTAAAAGCCCTTTCGCTAAGACACAATCCTTAGGGTTTCATGAACTTATACTGAATATGGGTATTGATGCTCCATTCAATGATTTATCAGTGTCGTTTAATGATTTCTGCATACAGACTTCTACTAAGCACCATTGAGCAGCAAGGAAGGCGCTTAAGTGTGTATCTGCGGTGGTGGAGAGTACATAAGCGCAGATGTCTGCTGTATGAAATATAGATGTAGTGGTGAGGGGCAGGCACAGGAAGCAGCCGGTGTAGGGAGTACGAGGAAGGAGAGGTCACATCGGTCATGGGACGACGCTTTTGCACTCAATAGTGGCCACTGTCACGGATGCTTTTTTCTTTTCTTTTTTCCCATCCATCTTTTTTCATCTCAGGGTCTACATAACATCTTAATTCAGCACACTCACTTAAAGAACTTTAAAGAGCTTTTCTAAAGGCACAAATCAATACAGTGTCCACTGGCTTTGTAAGTGGTCTTGTACTGCTAGTCAGACACACAAAGTCCTAATGATTAATTATGTTGCTTTATGATCAATTAGTAATAATGCTGTTGTGTTATAGATTGCTACTTTATTGTTGTACTATTTGGCATGAATATAAAAACACACGGCCACATATAAAATATGGTTCTGCCTCAGCAAAAAATAAGATAATTTCGACTTGCAAATTTAAAATTGCCACTTCATTTCTCATCATTTTTCTTTGTATCTAGAGGTTGCTTTATATCTTCATCTACATATGTATTTATATCTACATCTGCATGTGCATTATATCTTTTTTTGAGCGATTTGAAGTCACATTGTTAGATACAAAGTGATATTTACGATAAATAAAGTAACAAATGGGGGACAGTGTCAAAACTGCAAGATTGTGACTTTAAATCTTGTGACTTACTTGGTATTTCTCCTAACTGACTTTTTTTTATCTCAACTTTCCCATAGCTTGATATTATAGTTTATATTTATATATATAGTTTGTTATATTTAACTTAATGTCACATTTTCAAACAATAAAATGTATTTTGTAGTTTTTTTCTTTTAGTCCATGTATATTACCTTAAATAAAAATTAACCGTACTAAATTTAGTTTAGCATTAGTATTACTAAAATGTAATAATATATTTAATATATTTAAATATAAATTAAGTAGATTTAATATATTTAAATTTTAATATAATTTATACAGTACAGTTATTTAGATGAAAAACAAAAAATTGTATATAATTGTTATATATTTACATAATAAGATATTGTGCGTGTGCATGTGTGTACACGCATGTACACATTTATATTGTTTTTTTGGGAGAATGGACCAAAAATATTAATTACTTATTCTGACTGCACAGATTTTTATCCAACTGGATGCTCTCTAGCACGAAACTTCCCCGCCCCCTAATACATAGCACATGGAAAATCTGCATGGCAGCTGGTGATTTATGGCTGTGACATAACTTAAGCCTTTTAGGTCTTTAAAAATTGATATGTCCTGCCCAGTCTTTCTGTTTCAATAGGAAATGCGTCACCACTGCACTCATCATGTCATTTCGTAGGGTCTTTAAGAAGGCATAGCCTAGCCTTACCTTTCTACTCTGAATGATCCCTTTGTGCTTTGTGTGTGTGCAGTTGCTCCAGACATCCTGGTGCTGGGCTATGACAGCGACTGGTATGTGGGCAGGGTGAATGTGCAGCTGAAGTGTCGAGCCAAGGCCAACCCGCCTGCCCAGCACTTCAGATGGATCAGGTGTGTAACCACTACACTCACAACAGCCAGAGCGCACCATGTCTGGAATGGGTTCCAGGGTGTTATTGCCTGTTTCCTGAACTCATCTCAAGCAGCAGATTAGCTCTACGATTCACAACACCAAGAGTAGCTTTCAAACTGTCAGGTTTCAATGCAAATGACCACCAGCATCATGAGTGGATGCCCAAACATTGTACTTATTCAAAGCAAATCTAACTCTAGTAATCCACTTATCTGTTAATGTTTTTCAGTATTGTTCACTAAGTTAGAAGATTGCACATTAATTATGTGAGCTTAAACATTTATTCATTGTAGTTATATCTGCCACAAGCAATCATAAATGTTAAAAGTTGGCTCGCCATTCTTTGAGGAAAATAACCGCAGTGGAGTGATTTAAACTATAAAAGGACACAGAATGGGAATTGTGAGCAAACAAAATATGTTTAACAAATCAAAACTTGTTGACATATATGCTAGACACTTGTTGCCTTTGTTTCTATCAATATCTGGTCCAACTAATCAGTTTCACAAAAGCATTGCACTTCTTTTTGTTGGCAAAACTCAATTTAAGTTTTCAGCAATTAACAATTAAATTTAGTTAGTCTTTGAAGGAGTAGTTCACTTCCAGAATGAAAATTTCCTGATAATTTACTCACCCCCATGTCATCCAAGATGTTCTTGTCTTTCTTTCTTTCTTTGTTTTTCTTTCTTTCTTTAGTCGCAAAAAAATTACGTTTTTTTAAGGAAGGATTTTCCTCTATATAGTGGACTTTAATGGTGGCCAACGGGTTGAAGGCCCAAATTGCAGTTTCAATGCAGCTTCAAAGCGCTCTACATGATCTCAGCCGAGGAATACGTGTCTTATCTAGCGAAACAATCAGCCATTTTTTTAAATTTTCTTTAACCATAAATGCTTGTCTTGCTTTATGATGCGCATGTGTGTCTTCACACATTACGTAATCACATTGGAAAGGTCACGTGCAGTTAGTTCTTCGTCAGTGTACTCCAGTTCAAAAAGGTAGGGTTGGGCGAAAAACTCCATCTCATTTTCTCCTCCAACTTCAAAGTCGTCTGTCATCGTTGTTTGACTTTCTTTGCACATTCGCTTTGTAAACACTAGGGGCCAGTTTTACTAAGCAGGGCAAATTAGCGCGAGAGCGCAATTCCAAAATCGCGCCGATGGGTGTGGAAATTTCTGCGGGTGGTTTACAAACCACGCAAATTAAAGAACACAGACGCAACATCTCATTTACATATCAACCAAAGCAATATACCAAGCACAGCACAAATTAGCGTAGTCACAAATAAAGAATAAAGAAATAAAGAAGCCACAGTACATTTATAAGAACTGAAGGCAAAAAATGAAGAGTTGCAAGAAGTTTTGATAGACTTGGTATTGCGTGACTCCTATAGTTGAGGGTTCCAAGTTGTCTTTTATTTCCTGAAGCAAATTAAATGTAACATGGTCTGGCAAACTATATGTTCGGAGAATGTTTTCTTCTGGCATTCCAAATAAATTAATTACGGAAACGTAAATCTCGTTGTGTGATTCATTTGAATGCTCTCCTCCCATAAATTTAGCGTCTGAAAGGGAAACTCCTACAAATGCATATTCAATAAGTTCAGGCGCAAAAATAACTGTGTCCACACCTTTCCGGCGCTAATTCGTCACTGCACGTCATTAGTAAAACCCGACAGTACTATTTTAACGCCAAAAGACCGTTTGCGCTGGTGCAAGCTGTTAGTAAAACTGGCCCTAGGTCGATACTTCTGCCTACATCATGTGTGCGTAATTACGTAATGGGTGAGGTCGAACTAATGCAAGATGAGCATTTGTGGTTAAAAAGTATATAAATTTGTATTTTTCTTAGAAAAATGACCAATCGTTTAGCTAGATAAGACCCTTATTCCTCGGCTGGGATTGTGTAGAGCCCTTTGAAGCTGCATTGAAACTGCAATTTGGACCTTCAACCCATTGGCCACCATTAACGTCCACTATATGGAGGTAAATCCTGGAATGTTTTCCTCAAAAACCTTAATTTCTTTTCGACTAAAGAAAGAAAGACATGAACGTCTTGGATGTCATGGGATTGAGTTAATTATCAGGAAATCCTTTAAGATCTTTAATTGACTTTAAAATCATGAGAAACGTGTTTTCAGTCCAACTTTTGACTGATATTCTAGATTTCTGCTGCTACTGACAATTTCCATAATGCTTCCATAACGCAAATTCCATAATGGGCAGACTTTGATAAAGGAAAGAGTTTGATGAAGACGTGTTTGCATGTTTTAGGTTGGATGGAGATATGCCAGATGGAGCGAAGGTGGTGAATAACTCTTTGGTGTTTGAGAGACCCTTGCAGAAGAACGACTCTGGGGTTTACAGGTGTGAGGTGGCAAACGACATCGGACTCCACAGTCGAGACATTAGTATACGTGTTCAAGGTGAGGCTTGAAACATGACATACCCATCTTACCAAAGTTTACCATTATATTTGACATGTGAAGCTGGAGAAACAATGGTAAGCAATAACATCAAAACTTACCAAACAAATTTATTTTAGCACACTCAAACACACACCCAGTGTTGGTATGTTGAAATGTTGGCAAAAATCTGAAACAAATGGACTGAGAAAGCCGTATCTGGTTTTCTTCAAGGAAAAGTTCACCTGAAAATATTAATTCTTAGCATTAGTTACTCATTTCAAAAATGTATGCTGTTTTTTTGTTTTCTTTTTATGAACATCAGCATGAGGGTGAGTCTATTTTATTTTTGGGTGAAATATTTCTTCAAGCCTCACAGATCTTCTTTAGAACCCACTGATCTCATCACTCAGAGTTACATGGGTACATTTTTCTGAGGCACTCAAGCTTATAATCATTTTCCTGAGCCAGAGGCCTTTGCCTGAAATTAATCTTCCATTTAAATTAATTTTAAGTTCACCTTTGGCTTTTAAAAAAAGTTTTGATGGGTTTTTATTGGGTTTCCTGAGTCATTATCTAACTGACCTCTGAGACAGGTGTTCGCTGTCACATTCAATGATGTTTATATCCCATCATTTTTGCGTGAACATTAAACATTGAATGCTGTTGTTTAATGAGGTTCTGTGATAGTCACTATTACTCCCTCCCTCCCTCCCTCCCTCTCTCTCTCTCCCTCTCTCTCTCTCTCTCTCTCTCTCTCTCTCTCTCTGTTGCTCTTTCTCCCTCCCTCATACAAACTTACATCTCTGAGACTGTCACACTGTTATACAAGGGGAGAATAGAGCAGAAGCAATCTTGACTGAGAGATGTCCTAGATTCATGAAACATTCACCAGCTCTTTTCAACCACCATTAATTATGTATTTTCTTTTTAAATTTTCTTATGCTCTCCCCTTGAGAAAGATTCCGCTTCTATGTGCATGAAGCTGCGTTTCTGTGTGCGTTTGATTGTTTTTTGTTAAAGTTGTGTGTGTCTGTCTTCTAAGAGTCCCTTTGCATCATTTGAGTCGTGATGTTTCTACTATAATCCCTACTGCTACTGTTTGCGTATTGATGGAGTGAATGTGGGCGTGAAAGTGTGTGTGCTGCTGTTAGGCGCTGATCTTTGTGCATGAGTATGGGTGGGCAGTACCTGTCCTGCATGTTAAACACCCTGCCGCTACCTGTGTGGTCACCAATCACCCCCCAAATACACACCCACGCACTCCCTCCAAACTGACCAATCACACTCCGGGTTGATCTGTATGTATGGACAGAAATGGGGTACCACATACTGTACATGAATTATGATAAATTTGGATTTTATGGAGGCAGAGAAGAGAAGCATAAGAGAGGGAGGGATTTCTGACCTTTCCGTGACTTGTCCTCTCTTTATGTCCTGTTCTCTTCCCTTCGGGACATTGATGTGCTGAGGCCAGAAGCTCTACTGTTTATTGATTGAAACAAATTATTCTTTATCTTGCTGGCCAAAATTGAATAAATTAAAGTAAATTGACATTATCCATGTCCTTGTGGTTTAAGGGGATAGTTCACACAAAAAAAATAAAATTCTGTCATTATTTACTCGTCATGTTGTTGATTTGATTTTCTTTCTTTTGTAGATCATAGATATTTTAAAGAATGTTCATGCAGGTCTTTTCCACGCAGTGGTGTTTCATAGTGTTAATCTCCAAAAAAGCATAAAGATAGTCTTGTATGAGTTGTGTGCTATTTTCAACTCTTCTGAAGCCATACAATAACTTTATTTGTCTAAAATGTAAATTATTATCCATCAGTCATTATCATGGAACTACTGAATCATTGATCATTTGAAGTCCCGGTCTATGAACAAATCACCATGATCTCCAAAGAGCAATTTGTGCACCGATTTAGTTCTTGAGTTCAACTCACTGAATCACTCGTGAGTGGTCACTATAAACTGTTGTGTGTAAAAGAGCTGTGAATTTTCTTCAAAAATTCTCTATTTTATTTCACTCAAAGAAATAATCATGGACAGGTCTAAAAAAAAGAGTGTGAGTAAATAGTGACAACCAGACCATGCTCTGCCCTTTAGATGTTAGGGTCGGCCTTTGTGATAACTTAGATTTTTTTGGGTGAACTATCCCTGTGGTTTTATATATGCAACACATGTTTGTGCCGGGGACATCGTGGGAGTGTGAAAAGAATTTTGGGTCTTTTTTGTATCAAAAATGTTGCCAAAACAATGAACAGGACGTTTCATTTTTCCTGAACTAGATAGCTGCTCTTTCCTACATACATATACATTCACTCACCAGATCCACAGATGCATCCAAATTACCTTTAACCTTGCGGGAACAATAAAGTCCAAGAATGCTTTATGTATGCTAAGTTTATTATTCATTCCAGCAAGGATGCGCAAATTATTCCCCACTTTAGCCGGAGAAATTGAACTGCGTAACCCTGAAGAGCTTGCAGCCCTGATTCCTGAAAGTGAACTCTCACGTTCTGCACTGAATGCATGCACACACTTCACAGCCAGTCAAATAGCTCTCATTGCGCCGGGAACAGGACACTCTGTAATGGGATAGTTTGACTTTCAGCTTCCAGTCTCCGAGAGCGCTGCTTGCATAGTCCATATGCATGCCCCAGAATGCGATGAAACGCTACACGCTGCTCCCTAACACAATCAAGCGATCAATGCATGGTAATGGCGTTACCGCAATCTTCTATCCTAGCACCATGTTAGCAGTTAGGCGTAGCAGCCACCCAATCCTCGGGTATTCTGGACGTCTGTCCCTCTCCCCTCCCCCAGTAGCACGTACCCTTTCCCTGACCCCTTCTTTCCATTTAGTTTGTTCTCATCACTCAGCTATGTGGTCATCCGTACTCCCTCTCTCAGCTAACACAAATGTTGCTCATTATGTTTCATTGTTGCAGATGACTGTACTTCAGTGTTAGCTGGAGAAGTTAGTATGTAGCTCCTCATGAATCCCTTATCATGAAGATCCCAACGCTCCTTTCTCTTCCATGTTTTTTTTTAGTCGTCTTTGCTCTGGACAACAGTTTCAGGTTTGCAATCGCAAAAAGACCTTACCCAAAACCTGGAACTATTGCATCCACGGCAATAGAGGATAGTCCTGTTATTCATGCTATATGTCATGCTAGAAGATATTACAATCTTGGAAGCAGATTCATATGACTGTTAATGATATACTGATGTAGCTGGCATTGACATTATCTACTTTTCTTTGTCTGTCCATCCCTGCCTCCTGCCCCCCTTCCCTCTTGCCTCTCCTTCCTTCCCTCCATTAGATCCTCCCTCAACCACCACCATGCCCCCCACCACCCCTGTGCGCCTCCTAACTGCCAACATCTCTGCCACCGCGCCTGCCAATAAGCGGCGAGCCCTCATCACGTCTCCAACCCTGGCGCCTCTGCCGGAGGGCAGCCTAGGCATGATTGTGGGTGGGGCAGTAGGCGGAGCCCTCTTCCTGCTGTTGCTGCTTATTCTGGGTGGAGTCTATTACCAGCGCCAACGGCGGACGTTCCGCGGCGACTACTACACAAAGCAGTATCACGGCCCCTCGGACATGCAAAAGACTCCCCAGCCCCACGAGCTGCAGCAAGTCTACAGCAAAGGAAGCCCTGACACCAAGCTCAAATCCAACCAGGATAACGGCACCATCTACCCAGATAAAGATCGAGAGGAGTGGGGTGATTTTGACCGCGAGCGATCGCCCAACGGTCGCAGCAGAGCTCTGAGGGAAGCAGCTGGTCAAATGAATCACCATAATCATCACAACCGTGAACACGGCTACCACACCAACCATCACCCCATCCATCCGCAAAGCTTCAGTCCAGCCCATCATATCCAGAGGAGCTCGCTGCAGCCGGAGCCCCGCATGTACGCTGCTCCGCAAGTCATGAGCAACGGCTCCCCCTACCTGCCGGAGGAATGCTACGACAACGATTACGTGTCGCACACGGATGGCTCTATGATCTCCCGGAGGGAGTGGTATGTCTGAGACGAACGAGCAGGAAAGACTGTGTAGACACTTCCGAAATGCTTCAGACTGCAAAATGAGGACGATCAGAGTTATGTAAAGTAAAATTAGTAGGAAATGCACCTTTTCTAGTAGTTTACACCTACCGTTTTTTTTTGTACATTAGCCTAATCATTAGTTAGCTGGTTTAATAGATGTTTTGGGACCAAGTGAGGGTATAATTCTCGTCTTCGTTTCTTAGATTGGTCAGGCAACAAGACATCTGCTTTGCGTTTCACCAATAAACCAGATAGGGGTGATTTAAGTTGCCAAACCAATAGCCAGTCTCCTTTCCCTTTCACAGTGAGGTGAACCGAGTGATTTATTTAAAAGAAAGCAGTTCGAACAAACGCAGTTTGTATTGAAATAACCTGTCGATAAGTGTTTCAGATCAGCCCCACCGTGAGCGATGAGTTTCGATGAGTCACGTCAACTTTCAATGCTGTCACTCTGATGGAGGCCGAAATTAGCTCCTGTCAACAGCCTGGCGGTTTCCATGGCAACATTTATTTCTTCTCTACTGGCATTCAGAGTTGCTGTAGGGAGGAGCTAGACAGGGAGGACCGTGCTGGATTTGATAAAGCCCAATGGGCGAAAGCCAGACAGGATGATTGCCGAAATGGGGTGGCTGTAATTGTATCAATTCAGCTTGCATTTGCATACCCCTGCGTCACTGTATTAGTTCTGGGTTTCTTTTGTTAGTGCCATCAAAAATGGAGTCTGTCTGCAGGAGACGGTAAGACAATGTACATTTAAAAACTACTGCCATTGTTCAACATTAAAGCTTGTCCCGTATTGTTGTAGCTATCTGGCTCGTCTTCGTCAGACCATCACTGCCCAGTGTTAACAACCTCCGACTGCATTCAGCGACTGTGCATTACGTCACAAATCAAGTCCTGTGCCTGTTTCTTGTGTTTCTGTGTGTGTGTGTCTGTAATATGTAAATCCAATCAGCTGGTGTTAACCAACAGTGTTTTGATGAATCGGCTCATTGCCTGTGCAATAGTGTTCAGATTTCTAGTCACATTCGCGCACATAATTTAACACCGAAGACGATAGCCTAACACACACATTATTGGTCATTAAACTTGTGTTGGCTGGATCTTAATAAGCTAGCAGATGCGTGTGGTTGGTTTTTGAGATATATTGGAGATGATATTGTAGTGCCTTAAACTAAAGACGTGCCCTGTAAGCATTAGAATGCGCATGCAGAAGTTACGAACGAGTGAGTATCATTTTCAAAAGAAGTATGCGAGTAGTTTTGAGGCATAGAGTGGTCAGGTTGGGTCCTGAGAAAATCTTTTTGTACTGTCCTTTGTTTCCCACCTTGTTTTGTGTGCCATTTGCTTTTTTAAGACAATAACTAATTGTTTTGCTCGCATTAAATGACGTGTGACACTTGAGTCACGGTGCACATCAAAGAGTTATGAACTTAAAATGTCTATGTGTACAGGTTTGGACAATGCAGAGGTGAAGAATTTGATGAAAACAAGGTTGTTATGTATATATACTGGGAGATCGGAGAACCTTGTTTTGTTTGTTAGTGTGTATGAATTTATCGTTCTTATAGGAAGCCTGAGATTCGACGGTGGGACGCACTAGAAAACCCACCACAACACAGATTGTCATGAGAGGATCACACATACACTTCTTCAGAACATCTTTTCCACTTTTTTTGTTTTACAAAAGAGCTACTGTAACAAAAGAAAATACAAAAATAATACAAAAAATAGCAAAGAAGAAATGTATTTGCAATGTATAGATGATACTGAGCATTATTTTGTAAAATCAACCTTTGGGATACATTTGTTTTGAAATAAAGCACCTTTTTTCTGACTTGTTTCTTTGTTTTATAAGTTGGCCTCAGATCCATTTCGTGTTGGTTGGAGGGGTGAATGTTGAGGTCTTGGGTGTGACTGGTTGCTTCAGCTGCAGAAATGCTCCCTGTGGGGGTCTCCTCTACGCTCCTGGAGGCCTCCAGGGATGTATTCCTCACGCCCACTTTTCCTTTGCTGCGGTTAACCTACTTCATCTCCAAAGATCCCTTTGTGCTCTAAACCTCATGCATATTTTGTGGGAAAGCCTGTGGCTGAAAGCTTCCTGTGGATGGGGGCTACACTTCCTCTCAGACTTACCTAGGATAGCCCTAAAGTGGGGTGGATTATGGACTTGTTGATTCTTGTGTTTGCACTGCTGTTCTGTCGATCTGTGCGAGAGGAGATGGGGGAGCTGGTTGACGAAGGGAAGATCAAGCACAGCAGTGGGACTAAATGGTGTTTGAGCGGTTTTTGTTTTGTAGCCGTTGGCGAGTCTGTCATCCTGTCCAATCAGCTGGTGGTGGGACAAGCTAGTAATTACAGTTGTCAAAAGTTCCACAGTGAGTCAGTGTCCAAAGTCAGCTCATAAAACTTGCCTATTTAATCTAAGACAAAGAGATTGAGGTAAAATGGTTACAGTAAAGCAGTGGTTCTCAAACTTTTTAATGCGTTGGACCACCTTGCACACCAAATCAAGTGTCAAAATGATTAAGCAATGTACAAATTAACATCATTTATACCGTTTATCTTGACATAGCCTCGGTTTTACTATAGGGATGCAATGGAGTTAAAATTCTTTAATTATTTTGATGTTATGGCAGATATTATACTTTATACTATTTTTTTTATTACTACATTGTGCTGTTTTTCTACAGTATTTTGTTTACTTTTTTACTGTTTTAATTGTGAAAATGAGGGGAAATGAGTATGTTAAGTATCTATTAGTAAAAAAAAAAATTAAAAGAAATTAATTTTATTCAGCAATGACACATTAAATCGGTCAGAAGTTACTGTAAAGTCATTTACATGATACATCATTTCTATTTCAAATACATGCTGTTCTTTTGAACTTTATATTATCAGAGAGTCCTGAAAAAAATGTTTTACAATTCCCAGGTTAATTAATGAATTAAGCAGCATAACTGTCAAAAATTATAACAAGAAATGTTTCTTGAGCAACAAAAACCAGCATATTAGAATGATTTCTGAGGAATCACACTAAAGACTGGAGTAATGATGCTGAAAATTCTGCATTATCACCGGAATAAATTAAATTTTCAAATATTATAATAAAAAAACAGTAATTTTAAATTGTAGTAAAGTTTCACAATATTTGTGTTTCACTGTATTATTATTATCAAATAAATCCAGCCTTTGTGAGCATAAACTTTAAAAAAAAAAAAAAAAAAAAAAAATCTAATGGTAGTGTACAGTCTGTTAAAATCATTTAATTCATTTTTACAAGTTGATTAATTCTATGTTGGTGCTTTTTCTCAAGTTTATTTGTATGTCCATTTTTATCAGCCACTCAACTTGTGAACTACACATTGTCCTTCACAGGCCATCAGTTTGCGATCCACTTCAATAGAAGCAGCACTGAAGCCTTTTCTTCTGAACAATGTCATTAACTAGTTACCTCAGTGATAGGAAATAACACAAACATGCTCTTTATTCCTAAGGGGACCTTAAGTCCAGGTTACTGTATAATTCCAAGGAAAGTCAGGTTAGCTCACTGAAAATAACAATGTCATTCATTAAAGGAGCAGTCACACTATCACGGGTGAAGAGGTCACTGTCTCTCACTGCACTGTTTGAATAGATTCTCTAAGGAGCAGTATTACCTACCACCCCCTCCCTGCTCCATCAGTGCCTCTGATTGGTGAAATTAGTCCGGTAGAATGGTTTTGTTTGCCACAGCCCCCTTCCAGGCCATTGACACAGTCCCCATGGCAACAGACTCTTCTCGGGCTTGTTCTCTTGAGGGATACCTGTGCCTGTCTCAGATAAACTAGAGGGGTTAGAGAGTGGATGAAAAAGGGCAATTCTGTGGAAAAAAGGGAGAGGGGATGGGAAACAAGGGGCTTGAAACGGGAAGAAAGGAGGAGTCAAAGATGGACCAAGATTAAAAAGGAGAACTGGGGGACGACGCAAAATGCGTGAAGCTGAAATATGGCATTATAAATTTGTTCTATAAAAGATGGACACTTTAAAAGGCTGTGATCTGTCATTGTGACCAAGGCATTTTCTCCCCTTTTTTCCTTACGGAAGATCTTTCCTTTAGAAATTTTGTCATTTTGTGACTCTTTCTGCTTCTCAGATATCCATCTTTTATGACATAGTTTTCCACTAATACATCATGGTGGTCATGAAATCGTTCCCTCAATGGTAGGCTGTTATTAAATGTTCAGTGCTCCATTTTAGAGAGTCTCACATTTATCAGAAGTAGAAGACTGGAAAGTGTTACTGCACTTATTATTTCACAGTCACAGATATACTAGGTGGGGTGTACAAATATGTAACCAAATATAGTGATATTAATCAGCCTCCAGTTGGTTCTCAAGATGTCATGTTAACTGTTACTAAAAGACAAATATGTATAAAAACGCAAATACTCAGCACTATATGTGTTTCCTTTCCTCAATAGCGAATTTTTATAATAAGGCATCAAAGATAATTGTGTATATTAGACATTTTTCCTTAGACCCAAGAAGAAATTTTCTCAGCTTGGCAACAGAATTAAGAATTCAGTGTGAAAAAGAAAGAAAATAACCTCTCTCTACTTTTTTTTTCCGGATAATATATTTATTTACTTTAGACTGTGAATGGCAAGTAAGTTGAGAGTTGCTGGTTTGTGGGTCATTTGGAACTGAGTTCCTTTTAAATTCTTGTAACTGAATTTGAATTAAGGTAGCAAACGATGCAGAATGGCTATTTGAATTTGAATTGGAAGTAGAATTAAAGATAACACTTTAGTATAGGGACCAATTCTCATTATTAACTAGTTGCTTACTAGCATGCCTATTATTAGCATATTGGCTGTTTATTAGTACTTATAAAGCACATATTCTGCATGACCATATTCTACATGCCTAATCCTAACTAATACCTAAACTTAACAACTACCTTACTAACTATTAATAAGCAGCAAATTAGGAGTTTGAGGCAAAAGTTGTAGTTAATGGCGAGAATTGGACCTTAAAATAAATGACTAAATTAAAATGGTTTCATACAATAATTTTTAATTAGGACTTTGGAAGATCTTGTCAATATTGATGTTAAAAAATTTAGGGAAAAAATGATATAAAGACTTAAGTTTTTAAAAAAAACTTTTTATTTAATTTCGACGTCGTAATTAAAACAATTCTTGGAGTATGTTTTACAAGAAAATGCAAGATGTAATGATGAATTCATTGTTACTTGCCATTTCTTTGTAATTTATTTAATTGTGAAATTTAATCATTTTCTGAGTGAAAATAAAGTAGTTTCTATACTTTTTTTTTTCAGTGCATGAAGAACCTTTTACTTCTGTTGAAACTTTAATTCTACAAAATGTTCTATATTGTGTAAAAAGGTTTTTTAGGTTATTAAAACGTTCTTCACACAAAGAAAAAAAAATGTTCTTTTTTCAATGAAAGGTTCTTGGGGAACCCAAAATGGTTCTTCTATGGCTTCACTGTGAAAACCACTTTTGAAACCTTTATGATAGATAGAGACCACCCAGAATCAGCTGCTCTTCTCAACAGTTGTGGACACTATAAAAATCTGACAGTTTAAACAATGGCATTCACAACAGAAGATGACCTCTGACACTTGACCCTATCTATCTCCTTTCAATTGCCAGAACAAACCTCTTGACATCACTTAAGCAGTGGTCTTTCTCACGTCTAGTGACCTCTGTTAGGACAAACGTGTTATATTGAGTCATTGAGCCCTTTTGGTCAGCTGCATCATAAACCTTTATCCTTTTCAAGGACGTTTCTCCAGTTCCTCCCACTGCCCACAGACTGTATTTGAGTTTCACAGTAATTAAGACTCATGGGTCGCGAACACACAACAGAAACCCTTTCCGGTCCAACACAGACAAACACCCTACCTGCACTCCAATATGGCTATCAGGTGTCAGCCAGCAGGGAGGGCCAGCTTTCCCCATGTAACATTTACCAGAATGCATTGTGGTGGTTTATCCCCCACCCAGCTCCTGTTATCAAATACCCACCGAGAGTGCTGAATGAGTTAGCGCTGAATGGTGTCCATGTCCGATACGACAATCTGAGACCCATAACACTCAGTCTAAGAGGAACACCTGATCCTTTTAATCAGGTTTAAAGATTCCTGCCACCCCTGAACCGGCTCTAAGCGAGTGTGAACTCATTTAATCCTCCTTTACTCTGGGATCACCTCTGCTCTGAGCCATGAATTTCTCCGCCACAGTCTAGAAATCTTAAAGCTGCTCGGTAAACATCTCTTAGATGGGATGAGAGCTCCTTCAAAGGATACGGTTCAAGTTTGGACTCACCTGAGAAAGGTTCTTAAGTCCAGTGGGGTTAAAACGAGCCACTAAAAGGCACCTGAATTATGGTCACGGCACTTAAGAAGAAAACCACAGAAGAGGGACTAACAGATTTCACAAGATGTTTGTTGAGGATTGCTAAGAGAATAGCTCAATAAAAAGGCGGAAAGAGCTTGTATTCACATACAAACACAACAAATATTACATTTCTAGACATTTATTTACAATTTACTGAGGTGTATTCCAACAACCCTTAATTTATATTGAATGTGCACTTTTAGTGTACTTTAAATGTTAAAAGTATATTTTTTTTTTAAAAAACTGTGCTTGTGGATAATGTAATATTATTGAAAAATAACGCAACTTAAGTGTAGTTAGGAGAGTACACTTTTATGACTGCCACACTTAAGTACACTAATTTGTATTAAAGTCAAATTAAAAGTTGCAAAAAGTTTTAATCTTAAAAAAGCACACTTTTTTTGATGTGTCTAATGTGACTAACATCCTAAAGCATGTTAACTGTTTTCATTACCAATGTGTGATATTTGAAATTACATTAAAAGTTCATATATTTTGATATTAAAGTATATTTTAGTCATAAATGCTAGTCAGTAAATTTTAACCATAATTTCAGAGATAATAATAGTATAAAATGTTCAACTAGTTGAATTCAGTATCAATTAAAGCTATGATACCATTTCATTAACATGCAGTTAAGTGTCTAAAAGCATTAAAAGAATATACTTAAGTCTGAACTGAATGTAAAGTATATTATTTTTGTAATATGTGCTCTTCTGCTAAAGTGTACATATTTTTCACTGAGAACTCATTCATTAGATTTAGAGTGAATAAACCAGATGTCTGTGACTTCATTATTTGTATTTTTGAGGTGAATATTGTGGAGCAAACGACAGCTTTAACCCTTGCTTAACTGAACTGTATAGGGTCTTGTGACTCACTGTGGGGGGCCCATCTGTGGTATTACCCGCCAGACGGTAGAATGATGGCCTCTC
The DNA here is from genome assembly GCA_021397915.2 of Tor tambroides. Taxonomy (NCBI): domain Eukaryota; kingdom Metazoa; phylum Chordata; class Actinopteri; order Cypriniformes; family Cyprinidae; genus Tor; species Tor tambroides. The sequence continues at coordinate 4,849 of JAFVLL020042641.1, read as the reverse complement.
CCCTGCCCCCTCCCAGCCCTGCCACCATCCCTGACCATTGTTGCCATACACTGAACCACATATAATCCCAAATGAAGTTAAACCTCCAGAAAACATCTACAGAGCTATACATAGAGACACACTGGACTGGATGCTAAGATATGTGCTAATTAGCAATAGAAGAGTGTGGAGGGTAACGAAGGGATTTTAGTGAAGATACATTGTGATTAATGTTGGAAACATTCTCAGTTACTAACAGAGTTCCTCTCTTATCCTTAATACCTTAACTCCTTGGATTTTGTGCAAAACTAGCCATGTCTTGTTGTTAGCATTATAAGGTTAAAGGTCAACGTAGTGAATCTGCACCAAAACCCAATGCAAAATCTGTTTGGGGAAATGTTTAACCCTTATACAAAACTCCAGGATTCCTATCGAAATGATTGAATTTCGCAACTTAACAAGAAGGCTACTGCTTCTTGTGTCATTTTATCATTGTTAAAATGGCCTCTCCTATCCTAGTTTGTGTAAGTCAGTAAGTTACACGCTTCACTTTTAACTCTTCACAAGCTGCAGAAATCATATTTTTATTACACTGCCTTCAGATATCGCCGTATGGACTTGCTGTGCAAAAATCTGTCACAAGCGTGTTTGAATCACCACTGTGCCAAACCTCCAATTCAGTGCCAAACTTTTTGCAAACATTCACCATCCCAGTGCTTGTTTTTAGCCACAATCCCCTCTCCTCCTGTCACCTCACGCCCTCGACCTCCTGCTCTCACTGTCTTTATTCTTCCAGTGCCAGCTTCTGTCAGACCCCTCATGAGCCGGACGTGTGCTCAGCAGGCCAAATATTTACCGCTTGCTACACTTAAACGATCTCTATTGAATTACTTTTGACTGAACATCCTCTTCTGTTCTCCTGTGAGAGCAGAGGTTAGCTAACAGTAACAGCACTGTGGTAATTATTGGGTTCTCGACCATAAAACCTTAAGGGAAAACACTCGATAATACGTACAATTGATTTGTGTTAGGGAAAAAAAATACAAAGAAGGCAGAAAAAAGCAAATGCTTTTTATTGAATACCGCATTGTCAACGACCACAAACTATACCGTGGGTCAGCTGGCAAAGTTGGGTGATACGGTGTCGTTGTTCCAGCCTCTTGGCTAAATAGTCTGTTGATCCTCCAAAAGGGCGCTCTTTGAGTTTAATTAATCTTAATTAATGGATGTAATCCTTTTATTTGAGTCCCGTTGTGGGGATAATGAGCTAGAAACCTCTTTGATTCTGGTGAACTTGCTAAACGAAGTTGCGCAAGAGTGTGAAACTCACCGTAAAAGCGAACGAGAGAGGAGGTGGTAATGACAGAGAAAGAGTGTGGAAGGGAAAGCTGGAGGAAGGAGTGCAGCAAAGCATAAGAGCACTGCAGGGTGGGAGAGACAGTAACAGCAGGCTTTAAAGGAGGGCAGCATGGGGTCCTAATTACTGAGCCTTAGAGCTGGCTGACTACAGCTTGCCCCTGCCAACCTCTGCACAACCCACCCATCCACCTGACTCGCCGTAACAACAAACGCTCTGACTCTTGATTAACAATTACTGCAACATTAAATCCACCAGGACAAGAGGATGTGTGCTGTAAAATACTAATTTATTCACTGGCGTCTGCCCTTGTGTAACATGAATGTGGGTGTCAAGTTTAAATGTGCACTGCAATAAATAAAATAAAAATCTGAATTTTTGCAGTCAAATATTTAAACATCGGGTCACTATGAATTGCTTTTTGATTTTTTTAAATAGGGAGAATTGTTTTCTCCCCATTTACTCTCATTTCAACACATTTAAGAGAAAGAAAACAATAGGGTGGTTTTATTCATTAGGAACTGATTTGATCTTGAAAAGTGGGTGTTACAAATCAAGAAAGGAGCTGAAAATATGTCTGCTAAAACAAAACCTAAATAGCAATTGGTTAATAACAAATAACAAACCATTTTCCATTATTTTACTGAGAATTACAAAGAAAAATAATTTTCTACTTTAGATTCATGTTGAAAAAACATGAAATTTACTTGAGAAGCAAAACTTGTCTTCTTGTTGTTGCACCTTTAGTCATTAAAGGGTTACACTTTATTTCGATAGTCCACTTTAGACATTCTACTAACTATAAGTAACTTTGTAACTACATGTCAACTAATTCTCATTCATTTGCAACTACATGTCTACTAACTCTCAGTAGGGTAGGTTTAGGGTTAGTAGAATAAGTTGACGTATACTTGCAAAGTTTCTCATAGTCAGTACGTTGTATGTTGTGGACCCATCAAAATAAAGTGTTAGAAGATATTAAGCAGACAGTCTACTAATACTCTAATGACTGCTAGTTGACATGCAGTTGCAAAGTTACTTACTGTTAGTAGAATGTCTAAAGTGGACTATCGAAATAGTGTTACCCATTAAAGTTTGAACATTACACTTTTATGGCCATTATAACTCTACTTTAGGGACAAAGACAGGAAATTTGCAAAATAAAAAAAGAAACATTTTCATAATGTTATTCATAACATTTATGTAAATAAGGAAAAATGTTCCTTATAACTTTTATTGAACTGGATGTTTTCAACTTTCCCAGAACTTTCCAAAAATAATAATAATAATACTAACTTAAAGGGATTGTTAAATAATTTAATAACTGAACATAAAAACTGCTTTAAAAAAAAAAAAAAAAAGTCGTATGAGATAAAAGCGTCTGCTAAATATATAAATGTTAGCTATAGCCTATACAGGCCTCTGGGTAAGCAAACAAAAAACTATTTTCTTATATGAAGCATAAATCTAACAAAAATGATTGAGATTTCTATAAGAAGAAGAAGAAGAGGAAGAGGAAAAAGTTGTATTTTAGATTGGATATTTTCCCTTAAATCAAGTCATTACCTCCCACAAATTTTCTTCTTATGTAAACTGTAAATCTATAAGAAGTAATGTTAATTATTTATTTGTAACTAAATACAATATTTATTTTCTTTCTTCTAACCCTACTCTCTCAACTATTCTGGCTGCCTGAGCTTTCAGTTTTTGCTGACTCTGTCCTCACTGTTGGGGTTGTCACATCTTTATTCACATCTTTATTTAACTGAGCTGTCTTGTAGTCTCTTGCTGTTTTGTTGTTTGTCTTTTGCATTCTACATCAACACATGCTGAGCTTTAGCATGTTACATACAGTTGTGAGTTGCTTTGACAGGCTTTGCTTTGCTGTTTTGTGCTTTTTGTTATAATTTGTGGCATTTAGCTGTTCTGAGCCAAAATCTGCAGTGTTTTTGTCTTGTATTGTAACACGCTGAAGATAATTTTAGTGGAACTTGATGTACCTCCAATAACGCTGGCTGTGTTTATTTATTAATTAGCTTTTGTTTTTGCTCGCTGTGTCGCGGTGCCTTTCAGACATGTCTCAGAAGCAGATGACATCCTCCATGGCTATTGCTGGGGCTGTGATGGGAGCTGTGCTGGCACTCTTCCTCATCACCGTCTTCACCATCGTCCTCATCACAGCACGCAAGGCTCCCCCACCCACATACACAGATAAAGTGTGAGTATATGCAATATCTTCACTTACAGATGATCTGACATTTACAGTAATGGTCACCTGCGGGATAATATATGCAAGAATGCCATCTATATTCCCAGATACATTAAAGCAATGTTAGAGGCTCACAATAAGCAGCAAAAAGCTATGTAAAGTATGAAAATACTTTTAATGTTTTTACTTTATTTTATGGTGTCCTTGTTACACATGTTACATGTTACAACCCTAACTCAAACCATATAGTAAGTACATATGTAATTAATTAATATTACTCAGTACTTAAATGTGTAATTACACTGTAACAAGGACACCTTAAAATAAAGTGTAACCTTTTTAGGTATACTAAAGATACTCAAAACGTACATTTTTCATACATTCGTTAGGAACATTCTTTAAATGTATTGTTTTAAATAACTAAATCCATCAGATAATGAATTGACAGTTTTGTTTTGTTTAGTAATAGTCTACAGTGGTTAATCTTAGTGTTTTATTGGCTTCTATTATTGATTTTAATTAATGTTGCTGTTGTTGTTAGATTGTATTTTTGCCCTATCCTGTTTAACATGTTGCATTTTTAGTCATATTAAAGTTTGAAAACTACACTTTTGTGGGCACTATAACTCACTTAGTGGAATAATTTTTGTACATTTGCAATATGGAAATATTATAAAATTACATTTATTTATTTATTTATTTTTAACTAGGTGTTTCCCGGAACTTTAAATATATAAATAAATAAAGGGATTGTTACATACATGCCATGTGAGTGTCAGATATCTGAGATATTTTGACTTTCACCTGCTTTGCCACGCATATAGACCTTCAGTGTGTAGGACAGTTGGTGCAGTACATGGGCACTTACCTGGTGAATTATTTAATCATTACCATGCTTCCTCAGCAACTTCCTGACTGTCCTTTGAACCTGGAATGACAGCATAAAACTTAACTATTACCACTCTTTGGTCATTGACCTTACAGACTTCACTGGAGAACATTGCATGGAACCAATTTGTGCTCATCTGTGATCATGTGTTACAGTTTAGGTCTAACATGCCAAACCGATTTACTCAGAGTCACATACTGAAGTGAATAGTTTATTGAAGACTGTTGTTTGTCCAGTCAGGATATCATTAAGTACATTACACTCCACTTCAGCTCTGTCCAGCTCACCTGTTGGCCTGTCAGAACGAGGCATTTCACGCTACAGCACCTCCTTATGGCTTAACGTTTGATTAGCCGCCTTAGCCATAATAGATTTTGTCTGGTCAATTATTACTGAGCCCAGAAACCCAGTCAAG
>JAFVLL020042640.1:0-13712 GCA_021397915.2 Tor tambroides | reverse complement strand
TTTTTTTTTTTTTTTTTTTTTTTTCCAATATTGATAATAAGAAATATTTCTTGAGCACCAAATCAGCATATTAAAATGATTTCTGAAGGATCATCAGACACTTAAAATGATGATGACTAAAATAATGGCTGCTAAAAAAAATCAGCTTTGCCATCACAGGAAAAAATTCTGTTTAAAATATATTACAATAAAAAATATATTAAATAATACATTATTATATTAAATAATACTTAATAATAGGGATGTGCCCGAATCCGGTATTCGGAGAGGTAAAGGTGTGTACTACGGCAACCGTAAAGGGAATAAATACGAGATATACGAGAAAAACATATTTCAGTGCTTTCTCTCACAATTATATCGTTGGGTAATTTTCCTGTATATAAATTGCGGGCATCAGGGAGCCGTTATTAATATGCAGGACATTGAAATCACTTATGAGTACGCGTTTGCTTTTTACTTTCACTTTTGAGATTCGCAATCACACATAGCCTGTACTACGGAGTGGCACTACTTACCACACATTCCACAAGATTAGATGTTTGTCAGTGGTGCTCAGGATCTGTAAATCATTCGACATCGTCCTATCGGTCATCGCTCCTTACCGCTCTCTGTTTATATGGTAAGTGAAATTTTATGTAGGCTACTGTAATGTAACAGGGAACTGCTAGCAAGCGGCTAACCATGCCCCTTTTGTGGCTCCGTACAATGCATTTTTCATTTTCTGTGCCTTTCCGAATACGGATTCACTATTCGGGCACATCCCTACTTAATAAAATATTAATTAATAAGTTATATTAAATAATAAATGTTTGACTGTATTTTTGAGAGAAAAAAAACTGCAGCCTATGAGACGTATAAGACATAAGCATGAGAGACTTTCAAAAATTACCTACAAACTTTTGAATAGTAACATACACACACATAACAGGCACATCATGCATACATGCAGACTTCAACACACTTCTTTCTAAAAAATATAAATAAAAAAACCAAGAGGCAATTTTGAAAATGAAAGGGAGAATTCAATGCTAGAAGAATTTAAAAGACATGAAAAGAACGTAGAGGTAATTTGCTCATCATCGACTCTTTCATCCCTTTCATCCATACATATGCACACATTGCCAGCATACATATAAGTTTCTATCTAAACCGCACACATTCTTCTTCATGCACACGTTCAGAATTACTCATATACATACACTTGAAAAGGTTTAGAGGATGAATAGAAATCTTCCTTACCATAAATTCCTGTTGATATGCATGGAAAGGCCTGTAATAGAAAAAAAGCAAAAAGTAAGCCAACTCTGAAACGAAATTCATATAAAATCACATCAATTCTGATTCAATCCTAATCAGGAAGGAGAAAACCAGTTAATCATTGAATGTACAGAGTTCAGAAGAGCAGGCAATGAAATGAACCCAACCTTACAGTTTTCAGCCTTGAGTTGTTGTCTCTTTCCAATTCCTGCTAAGCTTGCATTTTGATAACATGCATGAATTTCAATAAAGCCAACACTATGAAATTCTACTGCGTGAACTAAAATTTGACGTTTAGTGAATGTCAAATGTTTCATTAATAGCCAGTGGGAATAACTGCTAATGCAAGCTTATACCAAACATCAAATATATATATTAAAAAGCTTAAAGACACGGGGCGTTGCTTTTTACTGAGCAGACGTGTTTGTTTTTGTGGATCTCTAGGCTATACCGAAACATTTCGGCTTCAAAGAAAAGGATGAAATGAACGTTTCTTCCTGTTGGGGTAGACAGAGCGCTTACATTTGGAGCAGTGCTTTGACGCATCGTGACACGCAGACATAACATCCATGTGAATCAGTTTGAGAAAACACATATTGCCATATACAATAACAGTGACATCGCCACCTGTAGGCTTCGCCACCTGCTTTTGACACACACCCAGTGAGAAAGATCCATTTCGATTTACTTCCCCTAGCGAGAGACATCAAAAGCAACATTTTGCCTGTCGTCTGGTGTTGATCTAATTAATCTGACAGCTAATTAAGGGACAGTCATATTTCAGTATGTCAGGACACATATAGTAGCTGGAGGAGAGATGGCCTCTGGGAAATGTACATCAGTCTGTAGAATACATCCAGAACTGTGCACAATAATTCAATACTCCTGAAAATTATAATTGATCCACTCATGGCCTTTACAATAACCTGGATAATTCTGAAGGGTAAATGGGGCCTTGGATTGGAACCACTTGGATTGTGGGAAATGTTTGGATCTGTTAGGATGATGGAGCTCTGAACTGTCATAATCTCTGAGGAAAATTACAAACTGAATACACTAGGAGGCAGAACAACATATTGTGGAAAGTGTTGCCAGTACAGGTGAACATGACAATCTCAAAGTGCCTTTTTGCCTCATCTCAGTTGTGGATTTGGCACATGGGTGAATCAATGAAAGATTCAAAAACGTGAATTGGTAAATATTCAACAGGAAACACTCAAAAAGCTTTCATAAATGTTTCATTTTTTTTGGACTGTAGGTTAGATCTACATATACATGTGAAATGAAGGTTACAATGTGACACCAACACAAAGATGCACTCAATGTACTGAACAAAGCAGGAATACCCAAAAATGAAAATTCTGTCATCATCAACTCGATCTATTTTTTGTTTTAAATCTGTATGATTTTTATTTCTTCTACAGAACACAAAACAAGACATTTTAAAAAACAATGGAGTCCATATAAAACTTGGTATTGCCTTTTTTCAGGCTAATACCAAGAATGTCAATTGGACTCAGTTTTGTATGGACTCCATTGTTCTTCAAAATAAAAAAATAAAAATAAAAATAAAATAAAATAATTGACCTTTTTTTTTGGTAAACTATCCCTTTTAAGACTAAATATTGATCCAGTGCAAAGCTGTATAATACAACAAATTAAATGTCTTTAGCAATAAATGTGTTAATTTAAAGAACATAATTTTAGAACCATAGAAATTGGGTCATGGTCCAAAAAGTTGTTAAATAGTCTAAATAAATTAAAAGTTCATGAAAACTTTCTTTTTGAGAAATACTATCTGATCAAGAACAGGTCAAGAGACCCTGATTGACGGTCAGTTCTCTAATATGAAATTTGGAAATTTAGTAATGTAAGACGCTTCATCTCTTTTGTGTGCATTTCTGGCCCCAAGATGTTACATGATGATGTCTCATTTGTTGCTCTGAAATTTTGACAATAGACAATAAATTGTCCGAAGTGCAAAAATGTCCCTAATTACCCACATTCCTAAAAAAAGAATAAAAATTTGAATAAAGTGATGTTTATTTAGGGGTGTTTATTTGTGTCTCGGTATTCACTGATAAATGATATATAATTTTGCGAACAGGTGCGTGAGAGTTTTTCCACCGTGGAACAAAAAAGACCAGCGCGACTGAGGGAGAAACAGAGCAACTCCGATATTTATGGCCATATTTTTTAAAAGATTAAAAACTTACCATACTGTAATAGGTCTGGCTCTGCGGCACTTTGCACCAGATATATTACTCAAGAGCAGGTTTAGAGCTGCAACAACCATCATTTTTCCATACGACCGCATTCCACGCACCCTGTTCCACATTCATCATTTTTAGTATATTAATAAACAGTAAAGAGGAGATATTTATTCAAAGCTCTCATTTGTCTCCACAAACCAGCTGAAACTGTGCTTTAGCATAGCATTTATCACAAAAAACAAAGTGTAACCACTGCGTTAATGCAGCATTATGACAAATGCAAATTTCGCTATCATTTCCATTTGTTTGGATCTAGATTAGAAGAGTAACCGTTCGACAATAATGCGAGTGTTAAAAAGTTGTGAACGCTGGTGCGAGCGGCGTTTGTTGACGTGGTTTGGTGACCGGGCGAGACGCTGTTTAATGACACTCTAAAGGCTGCTAATAAGGCTTTGTTTTAAAAATGTTTGAAGTGCTAAAAGTAGGTATTTTCCATATCAAATGAGCTTCTGTGCTGCGGTGAGAGCTTTAGCACAAAGCAGACTGTAATTGCAATAATGCTTCGCTAACAGAACATTAGAGGAGAAACAACAACACGAAACAACGCAATATAATGTCAGGTGACAGCTGTACAAATCAAAGGCAGTTGAGCTTTTCAATGAGGAACAGATGAGACTCCTGCTGAGCTGTGTACCTCTGATTATAAACCATAACTTACTGCTACAATAAAAACATTACGGCCATACGGCAGATGATGCGACATTATCCAACATATGCTCTTCACCTGATACCAGAGTGTACTTGAAGATTTTCTCTGGTGCTTTGGTACTTACTTTCTGGTCTTTCCCAGAGAGGAGGGGCTTTGTTTGGCTGTTTATTATTTTAAAGGGTTGTGTCAAAGCGCCGCTTGTCAAGATCAATATTTCAGAGTCTTTCACTAAAGCTTTGACCTTTCCAGGTGTACATCTCGCTTGGGCTCAAATTCCCCATGATGAGCAGCAGAGGAGGGCCATTTTTAGAGCGCTGCTCAGCTCAACACAATGTAAGCACACTTGCCTGGGTCCCTGCAGGGGTCAATAAAGACATGCTCAAAAAACATACACACAACAGCATGAGAGAACTGTCCAACATGCTGGAATGTCATTCTGGTGATATCAGGGCTACTTCATGTGAAATCAACATGAAATACACACACACACACACACACATATATATATACACACACATACATACACATACATACATACATACACATATATATATATATATATATATATATATAACAAAGGCGTAACAAATATAACGCAAAAATTATTGTTAGTTCAAAAAAAATTAAGTAAATAAATAAATAAATATTGGATTGGAATGTATATAAATATTGGAATTTCTATTCAAAATATAATCTGTATTGGAATTTTCATCCCAAAGGCAAATGTCTGCTCTCAAAAACATTTATACCATATCAGCAAAATCAATTAAACTATTTTCAATTAAAAACATTCCAATAATTCCCACTTTGGTCCTTAGCAACAGATAAAGCACATTCGATGATATCCAGCATGTCTGTCCTTTCTGCCTCTGTACTGGCTCAATAGAGCATAAAGTATAATCAGAAAACTCTTAAGAACATGCACATCTATTGGCTTTACATGGCCACATATTGATTGAATACTCCATACTGATCAATAATGATAATACTTGTGATTGTATAATTTCTACATCCATGCAATTAAAGAGCAGAGACTCGATATTGAGTTCTGTGAGCAAAAACACACAGCTGGTGTGTCTGACTAATCACTTCTAGCTGGTGGAGGTGATAACTGCTTCACAGTGTAGCAGAAGCCCACAGCTCACTAGTTGATTTAGTTTGGCACAGTTACGCCACTACAACCATAACCAGCAACACTTGTTTATATATATTACACCGGTGCATTTATATCAAACCGGTGCCTTAATTAACAAGGCCGACATTATTACACCTCTGCAGTGACTTATGGTCCTGTGGCTGGATTATTATTTCTGATCTGTCAGTTCATTAGGACCGAATCAGGCTCACGGCCCATTTCTTTTGCCTGCTTATTGTGTTTCATGCTTTATTTGTTTGCAGTAGCATGTTGAAATTGGTCACGAGGGAAACAATTCCACTGCAAATCGCTCTTCTCTAATCAATCATTTCTTCTTGTGTTCTTCAGGTTGTTTATTAAGATTATTACTGTTATTTATAATAGATGCAACTTCTTTGCTGGAACTCCCACTAGGTTTAAGAGCAGCTCTTAATTGAAAGCATTTCTGTGTGGGTCTGTGTTTACATGTGTCAACAGGCCAAATACACTTTCTGCATTTCTTGTTATGTCACACTGCAGAGTGCAGTAGTGCCATACACATCTTATACTGTATGTTTATGTGGGTGATCACAGTAGAGATTTTGAAAATTGACTAGTTGATGGGATGAATGTATGACAACTATCTTAAAAAAAACTTTGTATAATTAAACTGGTTTAGGAGGATGCTTGACACAGGTTCTTAGCCCTATATAAACGCTAAGCAAAACTCTCAATAGCACATATTCAACAAATAAAACAGCTAATATAACAATAAACTTTAATTTGATAAAATAGACATCACAGATTCTGCATAAAAGAGACACTGCTGACAGTTTTACAAAAAGGTCTCATTTGTTAACATTAGTTGACTACATTAACATTAGCTAGTAATAAACAATACTTCTATGGCATGCATTAATTTTAAAAATTAATTTCAACATTTATAAACATTTTTAAAATCAAAAGTTATCAGTATCTGTTTACATTAGCTAATGCACTGCAGTGTTTTTATCATTAACTAAAATGATTAAAAATACTTTTTGATAATTGAAATAAAGCATATATATATATATATATAATTAAATGGTCAAAAGCAAAACTACCAAAACTAAAATTAAAATGAAAACATAAAAAATATAAAAAATTTAAATATAAAAAAATAACAATTAATAAATACTATAATAGTATATACATACTAGTAATGTATGCTGTTACTTCATGTTAGATAATGCAAATAATATTAACAAATGAGGAGTTGTTGTAAAGTATTACCAAATCTAGATGAATTCACTAACTTAGTCAGGATGACTGGCCGAAAACATCAAACCATTGACCCTAAAGTATAAATTAGATGCTCTTTCACCTTACAAAGTTTATCTTTAACATGTCTTGCTTTAATCAAGTGAACCCAAAGACCTTGATTAGCTGGTTCAGATGTGTTTGATTAGAGATGGAACTAAACTGGTACAGATGAACCACTGATACAACCTTCTGAAAGCCTCCAAGAGTCTTTTATTTGCACGCACACCTCGGGAAATATCCACTTTAAGAAGGTGGAATCTCAAAGCAGATCTTAAATCCTTTTATTTAAGTTTATCCATTTAGGTAACAAAGCCACTTGGGACAGGACGCACCATGACTGGACTGGGACACTTGAAATGGCCTAGCTGTGTAGAAACTCTACTGACATGTACGCATGTAGAGGCTATGATTGCTCATAATCATAGATCTGTTCTCACGTCCAGCCCGGGCTGAAGCAGTGCATGCGGGTTGCCATGGGAACACAGTGCTAAAAGCACCAGAGGCGAGGAGATGACCCACTGGCCACAGTCTTATCCTGTGTGTTTGCTCAAGGAGCAGCTAAGTATAAATCACACAAGAGAGAGATGAGCTCTGTCTCTCTGACAGTAACGGTGCTTTAAGACTTCAGCCACATTCATCACAGGCACAAACACTGCATTTCTGTAAAGTGTTTAACAAAAATAAGTCAATACTCTATAAAATATTCATTAATAAGTATTAAAGCAGCCATATACTACACTGAATTTAGTTTTACCTGAACTTTACCTTTTTCATGAATTTGCCCACCCTTGGAATTAAACATTAAATACCGATCTGTCACTCTGTAAATCTCCAATACTCATAACACGTATTATAGTCAAGACAGATTTTTTTGTGTCAGAGCCAATTTTTCATTTATTTCTGCTTTTGATACAAAATTATACAAAAAGTATAAGCAGATGCATCGTGAATCATGCTTTCTCACAAAATAAATAAATAAATAAATAAAAATCATCAATCCATCAATACACCTACAGGTGGTGACAAGTGAGTCTTTAAGAGTGATGACTCATTCTCTCAACAGATTCATTCACAAATATATATATAAGATGACAGCTTGAACAATATTTAGAAATTATAAAAGGTGAAAACAGAAGTTGATGTACTAAAATTACTATCACTGAAATAAAATAAACAGAAATAGAAACAAACACTGCAAAAACTAAAAATTTAAATAAAACAAACTACAAAAAAGCTAATTCAACATATTAACAAATACTGTAACAGTAATAATAAATAATAGTAAAATAACAACCAATCCATTCAAAAACAACAATTCAAGTGATTGTCTTTATGAATGAGTCAGTGAATCATTTACTCTACCAATTCATTCAAAACACTGATTCAGAGACATAGACTGGTTGGTTCTGTTGTGGCTTTGTTTGTAACTATTTTCGTTGGCAGAAATAGACATAGCAATATTTATCTGAAATATAAGTTACCCAATGCTAAATTATTGTTTACTGAACTGTTGAATAAAAGAAATATCATATTTGCAATTTCATACGTGTGCAATTTCTGCATCAAGCACTTGGCCCATCTGCCATTGGTTATACAGTATGATTTCAATTAATAAACGGTAGATTCCATATAACTGTTTCAATACACAAAGAATTTGTATGGCCAGTCTAATCTAATTTAATATTCCACAACACATGCAGGTCCAGCTAGTAGTTCTGATAGACACCGTCATGGTACACGAGAATGTCAGACAGACTCAGGGGAGCATCAGAGAAATCCTAGCGAACAAAGGCCAGTAACTGAGAGAGCCACTAGTGCAATGATCTTGATTAACACTCAATCCTCACTTTTATGGCTGACCAACTGCTGCTCCTTCAAGCAGTCTAACAGAAGAGTTTGATATCCTCTCAACAACTGCAAGTGCTTGACTCAAAATGAGGAGTAAACTTTCATAGATGGACTAGTGTGGTACTGGGCTATCCAATAACCTGAATGCAGAATAAATAAATAACAGAAAAAGACAGTGCTTTTAGCCTTTCAGCAAATGAAGTGTGCAAAAAAAGCGCCATAGTTAAAATACAAGAGGAAGAAAATACAATAGTTAAATTTCTCTAGCTCTCCAGAAATGCACAGGAACAAACATCTCGGGTGAGACGTTTTAACCGAAATGTGTGTTGTGGAGGAGCAAAGAGACAGTAAGCAGTTCTCGCAAGTGCACCAACACGTCACTTTAATTCTGTCCACTGCCTGAATTTTACAGTTCAAGCTCCAGTGTGTTGTCAGCAGCGGCCCCCTTTAAAAAATGTACCATACTGATTGCTTTGTTTGTGGTGGCGGATGAGGGCTGGTCTTGCCAGCTCTGCAGCATGTTTATCAGAAGGGCCCTGGAGACGACGCTTCACCCTGACAGGCAGAATAATAGAAGCGATTCTCCTCTATCCGCTGCACAATCTCCCTCTCATTACAAAACGTCCAGATCAATTCCTTTAAAGCCCTGAACTTTACATTGATTAAGATCTTTACTCTGACATGTAGCTAATGGTCTTATTAAATGTTTTATTGTATTTATCATGAGAGCTATGACATTATAAATTGAGGATGGCATTCGAATCAGGGGTTTAAAGGGGAACCGTTAAAATGGGAATAGAGAAGAAAAGAATGGCATCAGAAAAGTGAGAAATGACTATATGACGTGTATCTGCACATGCATCAGCTACTGTAGAGGGTATAACTGCAGCTCATACTCAGACACAGCAATGCCTCGCTCTTATTTGGATAAGATAAGATATTGCATAATATAAACTGGCAATGTGAAAAATACAATAAATAAATACAGTACCATATCAATAAGGAAACGTTTTGGGTATCAAGCAGTACACAGTACCAACTCTTTTCTGTATGCTTCTATTCTTATATACAAATACATTTTCAAAAAAATAAATAAAATAAAATAAAATATTAAAATAAACAGTCAAATCCACTTGTTTTCAATGCCAGTCTTGGTATTAATGTAAAGCAAGGCAGTGTTGTTACTGTTAACTAAAACTATTACAAAAAGTTTTCATAAATTTAAATGAAGCTGGAGAAAAAATATATATATATATTAGATGAAAAACGTAACTGAAACTAACTGAAATAAAAAAAAATAAAATAAATTAAAAATAAAAAAATATATTAAAATAAATTAAAATAGACACTTAAAAAAATGAAAACTCAAAATATGTAAAAAATAAAAATAATAATAATAAATACTGTACTATAAATGATAGTAAAATAACACTAAAGCATGGTTTGCCTTAAGTGAATTTAAAGAGGCAGTACAAAAATAAAATAAAATAAATACATAAGATCAATTTCAACTAAACAGCATTTACAAGATGAAGAAGAAAAGAAAGAAAAAGCACTGCTCATAATTGATATCAGCCTCTGAAATTGTGTTGACCAGCTTATTGAGGACTGATGTCCAGTATTTCTTTGAAGTCTTTTTCCAGTTATGTAATTTTCTGGATGGACCAGAGATTAAGACGCCACACCATTTCCCTAAAAGAGTTGACATCATACAAGTACTTTTATTCAACATCCCTAAAGGATTATTGGATGTAGAAGAAGAGTGAAACTTACAGTAATTGTACATTTCAGAAAAAGGAATCTTCATTAAATCTGCAGCAATTTCTTTCAGACGTAACCCAATTTTAAGCATTAAATAAGAATGAAAGGCCTCTTTTCAACTGACATTAGGGCCCATTCCGTCTATAAATCGACATTTCCTGCATATATTATCATGTAGAGGACAAGAGGCCATCCTTTCTGCGTTCCTTGTCATGGTTTCTCTCCTGTGCTCTGTTCCCAGTGTAAAACAGCTAATTAAACATTTTCTCCTTTCAAGACATCCTTCAGGAGTTCAAAAGCCACATATCAAAGGACGGTTCAAAGGAAATCCAGAGTCAAAAAAGCAAAAGGTGCCAAAATGTTCTGCATTTTAAGGGAAAAAAAAAAAGTGGCTGCCGGTTTAGTGCTGTTTCACTAGCATAAGCTGTGAGGGATGTGAACATCCAACAAATAAAGATGGAATGTTATTTCTGCACAGACATATAAGTGCTGTAAAAATGAGCTTTTTTTTAGTCTATGGGTTTGTCCTAATGATTTTAAATTATGAAACGACTTGAGGGACGACAGTAAGGTGGCTGAACCTCTCCTAACATTTCCTGCCTTCATTTCAAGCTGCTCTATAATTGATTCTTGCGGTTCCCCGCATTTTAAAGGCACACTAATGACTGCAAAAAAAAAAAAAAAAAAAAAAAACAGTTGTCCTTGACTAATGGGGGGAGCCATGGAATTAAACGGGGTGAAATTTGTCTCTCTCCTTTTTCCACCTTTGACTTTGACTGAATTCATATTTAACCAATCTGAGCAGCTGATTAGAACATTAGGAGGAATGCAGATTCATGCTCCTAATACCCAAAGTCTGGTTAATTACACTCACGACAGGAGGGGGCATTTCACTACAGCTAATCTGTGGTCACAAAACCAGACTGAAAACACATGATATAAAATATAATATACAAGAACAGATGATGTTTGCTCTGGCGGGTATAAGACGGAGGGAGGTTAGTGGGGCGATGGGAAATCAGGAACAGGACACTGGCAGAAAGGTCACTGATATTGTGGCGCTCGGGGAGAAATGGCTGGCCGGCATCTGGGGTGTATTTTTAGACGAACGTCCAGTGCTAAAGGAGGACACAGGATTGCTGTCATTGGGGAGTTTTACTCAGGTGCAGAGACTAATTGTTCCAGCTCTATCTCTGTGATGCATGCTGGGAAAGCAATATTAAGAGTCATATCGAATTTATGAAAGAAAAATAATTAACTTTGTTTTATCTATGTTATTTTGTTCAATATATCATTTATTATTCAACCGCTTACTAACCAAAGTAAAACTATGGACCAAACTGTGTTTTGTTTGCTAACTGAGCATGTTTATTGATACTGTCTATGGTCTAGAATCACATGCACTGCCTTTGGCTGTCGGAGACATTAAATATCCAGGAGATGACATTAGCTATTCTGTCTCTGACTTTCCGGCCAAAACTTCACAGATTCCACTCATATAATTCTACATCTAATTAACGTATCTGCAGTGTGGAGAGATTTTAATATCAGATTTCACTCTGACTCCAAACGTTCTTGAGGGTATTCATTAGATGGTGTTCTTTGCACTTAATCAGGGTTGTAAAGGTCATTTTAATTGATCTTTAAAACCTGGAAAAAGAGCTTAAAATTCTAGCTTAGGAGTTGCTGTGAATGGTGTAGAATATCAGTACTTTGCAAATTAACAATTAACTACGGTGCATCTGTATTCTTTTTTTCACTGTGAACCAAAGACCACGGAACATTTTTAAAAACATAACACTGTAGAATGGATTCTTTCATCCAGTTTCTTTGAATGCTTATGTTTTTTCTTGATACACAAGCAGTTACATTCCACAAGCCTAATGGACAGGTAATTATGAGCATAATGTTTTAGTGTTGTTTTCACTATTACATAAAGTTAATGGCATTTCTGAATTCTCATAAAATGTAAAAAGGCATCAAAAGACCATGGAGTGTTATTATTGGTAACAAATGCAATATATAAATAAATGTTAGATTTTTTGTACATATGTGTATTAAAATTAAATAAATCTAATTATTATTTAATATATTATATACAATAATTAATTAAACTACCTTGCCCCCATCCCTTAATTCACTTATGTAAACCATTTACTCAACACATCCAATTTAAGTTGCCAGCTGGGATCAGACAAACCACTTTCTATCAAAATACCAATATATTTAAATATAATGAGTATGTTCTATCATTTACATGCTGTACTAATGGTAGAAATGTAATAACAATGATAATGAAAATCGCTATCACAGGTGTCTATAGATAAGAACACTCCAGAACTATGTGTTCAGTTTCCATCGAGTAAAGGAAAAAAAGGGCACATGCAAGTGCATGGTGTAGTGTATACAATACCGGTAAATTAACTTCAAAGCAGTATCTTTACCTCTGAAAAAACAGGCTTTTTCCAACATATCAGCCCACCCTGACCGAAAACGCCTTTGGGAGTGTGGTGTGTTTGAACAGAAGTGCAGCACATATAGTCTGCGGGAAGATCCACATGATGTGGTTGGCTCTTTCCCACTATGTAAGCACATAAATCTGCTTGTGCCCTGGAGGTGGGAACCGGCAGCACTAATTGACTGTAGAAAGATTAGGGGTCAGGGCCCCGGTAATATTAACATTAATAAACTTGATCCTTCAAATGAAAGCAATCAGCCGAGGGGGTAGTAAGGTCCCTTACTGCAGCACCGTGACTCGGTCAGATTACTCTTAGATCCCTGAAAACAGATGCATATGTGTAGACGCAGGCCTGTTAGATGCTAAACAGAATTACTGAGTGAAATATTCGTTAACTAAGTGTTTTTAATAAATACAAAAAAAAGTGCATCATGACAATAACTAACTGATTTTTTTTAAAGAAATTAATCAGCGAGAACACTCAAAATTGTTCAAAACTGTAAGTAAAGGCATTTATAATGTTACAAAATATTTTTATTTTAAATAAAGGCTGTTCTTTTGAACAGAATCCTAAAAAAGGATTACCTTTTTTACAGTTTCCACAAAAATATTAAGCAGCAACTGTTTTCGATATTGATAATAATACGAAATACACCAAATCAGCATATTAGAATGATTTCTGAAGGATCATGTGACACTGAAGACTGGAGTAATTCAGATTTGCCATCACAGCAATAAATAATATTTTAAAATCTAAGAAACAGAAAACAGTTATTTTAAAGTGTAATAATATTCCACAATATTACTGTTTTTATTGTATCTTTATCAAATAAATGCAGCCTTGGTGAGCATAAGTTCTTAACTTCTTTCATAAATACTTATATAATATAATCAATTTTAGTATAATTTGCACCTTTTGTCAAGTAAAATTAGATTAAAATGAATAAATATTGCATGAAAAAATATTGATTTAAAGGACATATTAAGATATGAAGAATCTTTTATTATATGATATAAGAATATATATCAATAAGTATGACCAAAAAGTAA
>JAFVLL020042638.1:0-10038 GCA_021397915.2 Tor tambroides | reverse complement strand
TTTTTTAGTCTAAATTCATAGTTTTCGTCTTCATTTTAGTTACGAAAATAACCCTGCTCCGCCCAAGAAAGCAATCAAAATCGAGAAAAAGCACCATCAATGGAACTATCACTTTCTGTCTACTCCTTTCCACTCCTGTATCGCCACAGATCTCTCTACAAACAACCTGTGTTACCTGACACAGTTTGGTCGTCAGCCAAAAAACGGTGTTTCGGTGGAACAATAGGATCATTCACAGAAAATTATATCCATAGTTTGGCGTGTCTTTTATACACCATCACCCGGAGTTCACCGTCTGCTATTGTTGCCCTCACAATGACGGCACACAACCCTTAATTCACGTTATTTGTTGATCCTGTTCCGAGGAACCATTCAGACCTAGTCCATGCGACAGGGCTGCTTCCTCTTCAATGTATCGCTTTCAGGTTATTGATGTCTTATTTTGTGTTCTTTCTTTATTGCAGAAGGTCAACGGCTTTTGGAACAGACCTTTCGTGTGTGTGTGTGCGGTTACCGAGACATGGTGGCGATGACTCCTTCCAGCTCTCTCTTTCTTTCGCTCTTTCTTGTCCTCTGTCTCAACAGGGTCACATGTCGGCCCCTGGGGAGGAAGCACCTTTAACGGCATCAGCCAGGTAGTGTGAAGGATTAGGCCTGTTTTTCCCCCGCCACAAATAAGCAGGCGGTGTTTCCCAAGGGGTGTTTGGAAGCACGCTGTGGGCTGCGTGTTTTAGAGGCGTATTGTGTTCCAAGATGGTTTTCATTTGATGGCACAGTAGTTTGTGTGAGAGTAATTCATATTTCACAGTTCCTCAGTGATCTTATCACTAGTCATGCAATCTCAGACAGCTATTGTGGCCTTTAATTGGATGCAACACGCTTTGTTGGGACAGATGCTGTGAGGGGACTGTGGTGGGGGTTCATGGGTATTCATGGCATTCGTCACTCCCAGCAACCCTCCGCCATCCTCCTCTGCGTTTGACCTGCGCTCCGTCTGTGCAGCGAGAGACCATGAGCCTGAGAAATTAAAAGCGCCTTCCCATGAGACCACTCACAGGCACCTAATTAAACATCTCACATTCCATCTGTGGGGTGCAAACGTTGAATCCGCACGCACACACACATCTATAACGTGAAATTTTGTTCCCATAGCTTTGATGCTGGGTTGTTCGAGATGACTCTATCTCACCACATCAATAATAAATATCTTGCTTTGAAAGTTGATCAAAGACGAAGTAAAACCACTCTTTTGTCTCAGGCTGGAGGGAGTGTTGTTCATCTGAATTGCTTAATGTTGTGCATTAATCATACAGAATGTGAGGGAGGAAAAGTTTTGTTTTGTGAAAGGACACAAAATAAAAAAATACATCTTGTTTCAACAAGGGCAGAGTAATCCACATTGTTTGGTTTTTACACATTGGCTACGTTTGCATGCACCCTTATAATGCGATTAAGCTGAAGCTATGTAAATAGAGTACTGTGATTGTTTATGTGATTATTCTCGTAATTAGCATAATTGCAGTAAAATATGTGAAGTACTGTGGTTTTAATTGCACAATGCAGGCATGTTTAATCGCATTTAATCATATTTATTCTTCTCTGACTAAAGTGTGCATTTGTTAGGGCTTCAGCTGGATGCACTCATGCACAAGTTTAAAACATGGTGTAACAGGATATAAACAATTATTGCAAAAGGTGTGTTTATAATTGGTCTTAACTATATAATAAACAACAATACAATGTGGTAACAGTTCATTCACGTACTTTTAATAAATACTGCTGACAAAATGCATATTGTGCATGCTTAACTTTGTGTTGACATATGAACAACTAATCAGTAACAACACTTAAGTGTTGTACGTGATTAATGAGTTGGCCCTTTTCAGTGAATCAGAGTCATTTGTTCAGGAATCAGATTGCACTGGTCGCTCTATAGAAAAACAGGAAAAAAAGTGCAGGAACTGGTTTTAGAACAGTATTCATGTTCAAGACTTTTATTTATATACTATTATAGTATTTTGAATCAGCTTTTATTGTTATATTTTCAGTTTTCGTTTTAAGTATTTTTTTTGGTAATTTTATGTGGTAATTTTGTCATTTTTGTTTCTAAATATTCCCATATAGCTTCAATTATCTTTATTGATCAGACTGCAATAAATGATTAAAATGCATACAAACCTGTATAGTATGAAAAAACAACATTGTGCATTTGAAGCTGGTGCATAAAAACAGTCCTGTTGCATCTGCAATTTACATTTTGTGCTGTGAGTAGGGCTACAAATGAATAGCATCAAAGTAGCTTAGAAACCTCATTTCTTAAAGCGAATAATCAAAATAATGGCAAGCAGCATGTAAAAGGGATTAAAGAGGTTTGCTCATGTAATGTAAACACCTTAATTCGAGTAATTCCTTATTCTGACTATTGATAATAATCAGACTATTGGTGTACATGTAAATGTAGCCATTGATTTATTTAGTGTCCGCTGGTGCCAAGACTTTCGACATGCCCAACAAGCTCTTTACATTGTGTTGCAATAAAGCACCTCTCGCTACAAACAGGAACCAGATTCAAGAAGCCAAATCCATTCCCGGAATTTGTTGTGTGCTTTGTAACATGAGAAATTACGCTTAAGGTAGTATGGCGGAGAATGAATGGTACTGTTGCTTATCTTGCACATTCAAGTAACAAGAACACCACCAGTGAGTGACCCAATCAAAAAAGTAAACAATTGTTACCTGTGACTAACCCTTAAGTTTTTAATTAAAGAAACCTGGAGTTTCTCCAGCATAAATAATATTTTGATAGAAAAATTGATCATGGTTGCTGCACTTTATACGGTTTCATTGAAAGATCTGCAGCATATGGGTTTGTTTTGGCTTATGTTTGCTCCTAGTTGTGTCTGAGAGCGTCAACTGTAAAACACTTGTTGTGTCTCTTATACCTTATCCTGTTCCCACCACCATGCTGCTAGTTTTTCACTCATGCATTGCCGTTCAAATCAACACCTCATCCCGAGGGATTCACTGCAACCTCCTCCCTGCTACTTTTTCCATAGCTCAAAAACACTGTATTTACCCTTAGGAGGTTTTGTCATGCAGGTGGTACACAGATCTCAATTGAAGTATAGGTTTGCAAATAGATGTGTTTGATACTTTAAACCATATTTTGGTGTAATAAATCTTACTCCTCTGTGAATGTTTATTGATATTGAGACTGTTTAGCAGGTAGGCACGATATTAAAGATTCCAGTAAGCTGAGAAATATTTTTGTTATGGCTAGTAATTGAGAAATTGCAGATATTAAAATTTATTTATAAACATTTAGAATTCTAAATTAGATAAAAATAATTAAAAATGAAAAATGTGTTTTTAAATGCTACAAGTGAATTTAGGCATCACAACATTACAATGTACAAAAATTATTATATTGGTATTAAGATTTGCTAAAGATTACATTTAACAGTGTTATGACTGTTTACTACTACTAATAATAAATGCACTGTTAAATATCCAATATTAACTGATACTGATAAATTAAAAAAGAAAATCTAATATCGACTGATTACAAACGTCTTCTTTACTATTTAGAAGAATGTCTAGCTTCTTTCTTGTTACTAAAAAACAAGAGATTTGAAATACCTTGAATGCATTATTAGGAGCATGTTTGCTTAACAGAGGAACATCTTGAACTTTGAATGAGTGGGCACTGGAAATGTCATCTGACCATGACTGTAGATGCAAACCTCTTAAAAACCACTGTACGGCACGGCAAGTTCCTGGAAATCCTGTTTTAAAATCACTGCAAAATTAAACTTCAAAGACTTTTCAAGAATACCTGGTTCTCACACAAGCCCTGGCGATTTTATACTTTAATTATTTCTAGCTGTTAGCATGTTTAGCTGACTCAAAAACAGTTCCACCTTGTTTAAAATGGTGTAAAGTAATATTGGTTGTGTGCATCTCTGCATGAACCTCTGTCTGGATTATGAGGTGCTGAGTATTCAAATTAATTTCAAGCATGAGGAATCCAGTATTGCTTAGGATTGGAAACCATGCACAGACTTGTTCTTCAAAAAAAAAAAAAAACTAGTCTGGGGATTAATGGGACCCTTTATCAGCAAATCATTCTGACATCGTAAAGCACTCTGTGAGAACTACAGTGTTTACCTAACGTACAAAATACACGTAATACACGACTTCCCCCGATCCTGCAGAACACATCTCCTCCCTCACTCCACTGGGCATCAGGCTTAAATAAATTCCAGCATGTTGTGGTGGTTACTAAGACGTACTGTAATTGATGCACTGACCAGCAATGCCTGTAAATGCAAACATTTTGATGGTTCAACAGCAGTTCTGCTTGCTCACGTGTGTCCACTGACAGTTGCTGAAGAAGTGGAGCTGCTTCAGATCTGATCAACCAGGTAGTGTTTCTAATTTGGACAGGCATTTCTTTAATTAAGCTTCAAAACAAGTGAGAATAGACTGGTCCAGAGTTGAGTCATGTTATAATTATTCAGATGAAAGACACTGGTGCTGTCGTGTTACTCTATAGTCTTAAATGTTATGAGATACGCAATCTCTTGGCGGCTAGCTTTAAATGAAAACACAGCTTGGACTCATTTAAACAAATGCAACTACACCTAGGCTGGGTATCGGTACAGGTTTCCTGATTCAACTGAATTAGATTCTGATTTATTTGGTTATATTTCAGTTAGAAACTCACTTTTGCTTGTGAATTGGACCACACTGGTTGCATGTATGTTTGAGATTCACTAAAAATAACCAGTTCATAAGAGTCATTTGGTTGTGAATCGGACTACACTGGTGTTGCTGTATGTTTTTGATTCACAAAAAAGAACAGACTGATAAGAGTCATTTGTTCATGAATCAAAATACAGCTGTGACACTATGTTTTTGATTAATTAAAAAGAGCCAGTTCAAATGAGTCGTTTTGGTCGAATTGGACTACACTGGCCGTGTTGTATGTTTTTGCATGCAGCCTACTAGGACAGCTTAATAGAAATATGTCTGACTATTATTTTACAGAACACAGTGGGTCTCGTTCACTAAGTGAGCATACGCACAAATCTATGTGATGTATACGTGTAAATGTTTTAACAAACAAATTATGATTCACCAATAAATTGTGTACTTAAATGTATTCTGAATTTATGAAAAAATGTTAGAAAAACTGAAACCATATGTATGCAAAAATCACATAACTCTGGGTGGCCTTATAGTTCTGTAAAGTTGAAATGTTTACTTTTTATGCATGAAATATATTTTTGGGACATGTTTTATTCAAATGACTAATTTCAGGCACTCTGTCGGTCATTTAGAATGCTCCAAATTCATTAACATTAGAACTAGTTTAAGAACAAATTAATGTGGGAAATTATTCATCATAAGTTCTCCTGTTCATGCAAATATAAATAATCCATGCAGTTATTAGTGATTTAGTTTTTTTATTGCATCACATTCAATACAGACACAATACAGTTTGGTTTACAACTGATTTGACATTGAATATCAGCAGCATCCATTTACAATGGAGCGATTTCTATGTTTTTACCCAGCCTTTACCTACACTTGTAAAACCCTCTTCTCCTGTATGAAACATCATAATTGCTACATCTGAAAGAGAGACATGACACTGTATCTCAGTGATGTTCTGCAAGTCCGTATCATGGGCCCCATGGTATTTTAATGGAGGAAAATTTGTGGCCAATGACTTTGAGCACTGATGCTGAGGAGAGTGAGTTGGGTGAGAAAGCTCCAGGGTTGCCATGTCAATTAAACTCATTACTTGAGGAATCTGAGCTGTTTAGCAGCTCATCTATCACTCATCAAAGCACCACATGAGCGATGGCCCTCTGGGAAGAAATGCTGGGAAATTGATGGGCAGTATTGGCCCTGCAGTGGTATTGATAGACATTAAAGAGCTCTTGGCCCTGTTAGTGTGTCATTAATTTAACACATCGCAGGCTAAACTATCACAATGAGTTCCTGGGGAAGGGAGGAGATAAATGCAGGAGGAGACAAAAGGGGAGATGGCATAGCAGATCTTCACATGCTTGAACTGCTTCAGGAGGTGCTGACTTATGGGCCTTCCAGTGGCATTACTCTGGTGTTGGGAGACTGTAAACTGCCTGTGCACTTGGAAAACAAATCATTGAGGAATTTCAGTTGCACTTCCCTTTATCAGATAAAACCGCTTGCCAGGAATACTTTCCTCGCTCCCCTGAATTACAGACTTGAATATTCTTGAATAGAGAGAGTCTCAACATGCCCATATTTAGGAAAACAGTGTGAGTGAGAAAAAGAGAGGGGATGTGGGGAGCTGACAGATAGACCAGGTTTATTGATTTGCCCTTGACCTCCATGTTTCCCGGGTCCTGTGATTCCCACAAGAGGTCAGAGATCAGGCTGTGATAAGGGTTTTATGGCTCTGCCATGCCTACCACCCTCCTTTCACTCTTTTTCTATACAAAGATCAGAAGTGAGATTTTAAAGTCCAGGGTGTAGCTGCACCAGCCATTCATAAGGTCTTAATTAAATCGGAATGTAGCCTAATATTCACATCAGGGGCTTAGTAACTGCTAGCTACATTAGAACTAACTCTATACTTCATTTGGTTGCACTATTAGTTCTTAAAGCGAGGCTTAACAATTAGGTCATAAGATCTCTTGAAGTATTTTGCCATTGCATGATATGGTATTCTTATAATATAACATCTATATAACATCATATTCTTAAGTATTCTTTTAGTTAAAATATCTAAGTCATTAAAAAAAGATCAGTCACTTCAAGCAACAATGAATATGATATAAATGCGTGTTTTAAAAATTATTTTAATTTTCTTCTGTATCTTTTACCACAAGTGTATTTTGTGCGGTTTTGTCACCTAAATTAAGTATAAACAAGTTAAATAATCTTCCTGTGTCAAAATCACTCATTTTAAAGATATGCATGATAGAATATAATAAAACAGTTTTCATTCTTATAATTCTTATTATTAAAATTAATAATAATTGTGTTGTTTTTCATGTAAATCTTGTTTAAAAATTTTAAAAGGAATCATTTTTGCTATGTGTACTTTTCTTTTCTTTTTTTCTTTTTGGCTATTGTAATTGAAAGCAGTAAAAAAAATTAATTCCCAGAATGACAATATTATTGATGACATCTATTATACTTATACTAATTATCACAAGGGGAAGTTTACAATGGTTCCATGTTTGACAGTTGCTTGAAGTCATATATTCATTTAATATTCTCTCTGTAAACACATGTAAATGTCAACAACATGACAAATGTCTAAATGATTGTCAAGTAAAACATGATCTAATCAGCATACCATTTATTCAAGTCATTCCTGGTCAGAGGCTTCCATAATCATTAGTTTTATGTAGATGGTTATGTTCTCAGTTTAATTGTGCAACATTCACATATTTAGAAGTGCGCAAGTAGTATCTTAGCACTCATTTTTCTTAGACAGACTGAGTTACGTGTGCACAGCTTGGTGCAGCCGGCCACTGGTGCATATTTGGCACTCACCCTTCACCCTGGGTCAAGTCGTCTGGTCCATGCTGCATTCATGTGCTATCTCCACATTGACCATTACAGATTCCCCTGCCTGATTCCAGATTCCCAGACCTGTAGGGGGCCACAGGATCTGAGCGAGCCCACAATCACTACAAGGAGGAATGACTCAATGCTTGGTTCATAAGTCTCTGTGATCCACTGTAAATGGTTTGGGCTCTTCAAAGGGACCATTTATAATCAAAGGGAAGGAAATCCCGTGCAAGTAAGCGTAGCTAAATGTTATCCCTCATAGCATCTCATATTCACACTGAACATGTGATTTTGTTTCCTAGAAAATATTGCAGCAATATGGGGATTAATCACTGCGTACCTCCATAATACTATCATATTACTATCTCCCAAGTCCAGCTATCCCGTTTTATTGTTGTTTTATATTACCATCTCAGACTGTACATATGTTTCCAAGAGTAAAAATGATGTTGTTGACAGGTCTTGGTGGACAAAGCGGGACGGGTCTAACTAGATTTATCCTTCACATATGGAGCAGCCCTGCTCATCCCATCCACGCCTTCCACTTCCTATAGTCTCTGTTCTGTCTTTATTAGATTGGGCCCGTACCTGCTCTCTTTCCATGCGACACATGAAAGTAGTTAGACCAAGTACGATTAAGACGAAGTACTCCACGGATCTAATCAGAGCTCGGCTGGAACAAAGATCTGAGGCATGCCAACACGCTGGATGTGTCAGTCACGATTAGGGTGTCCCACTCAAAAGAAAACATGACACACGTGCATGCTGCTTTGATATGCCATGATATCACTCATATCCAGCTGATCGCAGTTTTATGGGTGGGCCCATATATGGGATTATCATTCACTCATGTTTTCACATTTATATTGAGCCGACTTATATCATTTAGCTTTTTGTCTGGTTTCGTTTTGCCCTCACCTGGTATTGATTTTAATAAATGATACACCGCCTGGTGAATCAAAGAAGTCTAAGAGATCATGTTCAGCCAACTATTCTCATGGGCTCCGTGGCACGCTGCCTCTTTGTGTGAACAAGAGCAGGCATTATGGGCTGAGGTTTCATGGTTTTGTTGAGGGATGTGGAGATCTGCCATTAAGACAAGTGTGGGTCCATCATCTCGCGCATTATGTAACAATAAGCCGCTATGGTTTTATATGCCTGTAAAAGCCTTATTTCACACCCGTATGCCTGTGCAAAAGCCTTGGCCATAAATGGAAGCAGCGGTTTATAATAAATCACATATCTGTCTCCAGTCATGCCGACCATTCTAGACGTATGGTTATGGGAACATGGGCCACTGCTGTCTGAATTACCATAATATGCCCTTTTGTAAATACTTCTACTGTCCTGCTTTTCCTCAGAGGCTTTTGAAAGGGCTTGTTTGTTCAGAAGTAAACACACTGAGTGTCTTCATGTACATGTCATCGCAGATATTCTTTGGAAGAGCTTTGATGATAGTTTATAATTTGGCCCTGCCAAAGTTAGCAACCGTTTTAGTTTGCTTGAGGCATGTCTTGTTTTTCTAAGATGATAAAAACAAAACAGTTTTAACTGAATCCCATTTTATGACATCTGTATAGTGTTCTGAATATTAAAATTGTAAGAATATTGCATTATAGGTGCAAATGCATGGAAATAAGTCTGGAAAAATACATAGTGGAAAGCTCATAGGAAAAAGAAACATTGTGCATTACTACATCTTTTTTGGTTTGCCAGTAATATATCAGGGTTTTCGGTCCTGTTCACACCAAAGATGATAACTGTAACAATATAACTATAAAGGTTTATAACTATAAAGATTTAATACACGCACCACAGGTATAACTTTAATGGTTGATGTTGTTGGAATCACTTTTAGCATTTTTTGTTTTTCCATCTGGTAAAAACACTGACAGACAATTAGAATCCACTTGACTTTAAAGAGCTGAAGCATTTGAAGTGGCAGAAGACAAAACTGCAGCATGTGCTTATAATAAACAGAACATTATCGCCCGTTATCGTTATAGTTAGTAGTTATCTTTCTTAGTGTGAATGCGTCTTTACTGTATAATATACTTTTTCACTCTCAAAGGCAAAGAAGCTGAACTTCCAGCTGTCTGTACTTTTACATGAGCTCAATTATGCTGTCTTGTATGTTGGATTGCCAACCATAATTATGTATCTCATTTATCAGTGGTTCAAAGTGAAATCTTCTTTCACCTGACACCTAGTATGTGGAGCCAGACCACTTTACTATAATGAAGCCTGGCTTGGAAAGACAAAAAAGAAAGTTCTTACTGTTTCTGTCACAGAAACATTAAACAGTCATGTTAACAGATAGTAGTTGGGACAGTCTGTTTCTATGAGTTCCCTTTTGAGGGAACTTCAAACTGCGTCCTCTAGAGGTTGCTATGGGGAACTGCGTCAGCGTGACCGGTGTCTGAAGCATATATCTAAACACGACAATAACATTGGCCGGCGACA
>JAFVLL020042636.1:10000-12483 GCA_021397915.2 Tor tambroides | reverse complement strand
GTGTGTGTGTGTGTGTGTGTGTGTGTGTGTGTGTTAGTGTGTGTGTGTGTGTGTGTGTTAGTGTGTTAGTGTGTGTGTGTGTCTGTCAGCTCCGAGCACACAGAAGTGGTTTGATGGCAAAACGCCTGACCACAAATTAGCACAGCGTTCAGGAGAAACACGCAGAAAAAAATCATTTCCTATAATTACAAAACTATTTTTAACCAACAAAACCGCCTGCTTACAGCAGCAGTGCAGTCTGGATCTGAGCGATATCCAGAGCCACAGCCGAGGGTTTCACACCACAGCAGGAAGTGAGCGCGCAGAGACTTCCTGTGTGCTGAGAGGACCGACTGACAGAGCGATCAGGAATCAGAACGAGCTGGAAAACAGTTACGCTCAGTTAGTAGTGCTGATATTCTAGTTACTAGAGAATATCACTCTCAGAAGAGACCAAGACCTCTGTATCATTATACAGGAGAGACAGACATGACTGGATATAAAATTATATATAAAAATATTGAAAATTATAAAGAAATTATAAAAACATAAATAAATATAATAAATAAAAATATAAAAATAAAACAATAAAAACAGAAAAAGATATTACTTTTCTAATGTTTCACTGTAAAATAAAATAACAAATATTTAATAATAAAATAATACTAATAATAATGATTTTACATTCTAAAATTAATATTTATGTCTGTCTTAATTTCTTTATTTTTAAATAAGAAATTATATTTCATTATATTATTAAAAATTAAATTCTATTCAGTTGTCATTTTAATTAAAATTTCTTTAAATTAGTTTTTTTTTCTGTCGTAATGTCACGATGCAACAAAAAATATACTTTAGTTACTTTAGTTTATGGAAAGTTTTTTTTTTTCTTTCATTAAGTATTTTATATCATACAACAGTGGTCAAAATGCTATAAAAAAGAAAAAAGAAAAAAGAAAGGAAAACAAGGTTTAAATAGAATATTTTTCCCCTCAACAACTGTTTTATAAAAAAAAATAGGTTCTTGAAACTTTTGGACTCACAAAAATAATTGTTAAATTTAATATACTGACAGTTTCTGTCAGTGTTCAGTATCATTGAGATACTATTATAGTTTTTAATCAGTATTTTGAATTAGTTTTCATTGTTACATTTTCTTTTTTCATTTTAATTTTAGCTTCTTAATTTTAGTTCTTGTTTATTCAAATGTTTGTCATTTTTCTTAATTTTTTAAACACATTTAAAAACCACAAAATCAAGGTGTAAACTGAATATTTACTTTTTAATGTTTTCCCCTCAACATTTATTTTTATTAAAGGAAATAAAAAGTTGTAATAATTTGGTGGTGTGTCTGTCATTTTTATATTTTTTATCATAGCTTTTATTAATTTTTATTTCTGTTTTAGTTATTTTAGTGCATCATTAAACTTTGGCAGCTAGCTGAAAGGTTGATTTTTTTAATGTTTTATTTCATTTCAAGCAATATTTTTAATGATTTCCGTTTTAGTTTCCCATAATAACCCTGGTCCTCGCTGATATGTAAACTCCTGAACATCTCTGATTATTTTGAGGCAGTCCTGCAGCAGACAGTCATGTCTCTTCTTCTTCATCATGAGGTCAGGTGACCAGCGTTTGCTGATCTCAATATAGAGGATTCGGGTGGAGTCTCAATCGGCTCATGTTGCATCTAAAGACACACAAGAGCTGCTATTCAGAGCTGTCTGTCTGAAGATCTGCTCTGGCTGTTTTGTCACTTTACTGCTGGAGTATAAAGATCTCTTCGTTCTTCATCTCCTCTGATCCTTTATCTTCCTCCAGATCTCATTCTCACACTCTCTCGCTCTCTTATTATAACCTGACTGGCCTGAATTAAAGCAGCAGATCACATAAATGTCAATATATTTCAGTCTGTTATAGGCTCCCTGTTATAGAATATAATGTCTGAAGAACTCTCATATATAATATTTCCTCCAGTATGTGCTGCTGAAATAATGACTTTTATTTACAGTTTTTGTTTTGTTTTTGACAGAAACCAGGGTTATTATATCTAAAACCATAAAAAACTCATTATATGAAATATAAAATGCAATTGAAATAAAATAAAATATTTTTAAAAACTTAGTTATTTGTCATTTCTTATTTTCATGTAGTTTTACTTGATGTACTCAACTGACTAAAACTGAAATAGAAATGATTGAAAACTATACAGCCAATAAAAAATACATAAAACCTAAAATTAATTTTAAAAAATAATCTAAAAGAATAAAAAAAATTGATATTGATATTTTTATGATTGTTTGTTGTTGAGGGAGAAAATATTGTTTACACCTTGATTTTGTGTGTTGTTTAGCATTTTATTTACTTTTATATGATACTGTAATAATAGCTTCCATAAAGTATGAAGTAACATGTTTGTGTGACACTGTGACATTATTTTTATTTTTATGACAATTAAACACATTCCAGCCTCGAATTGTCATTACTGTACATTGAAACTGATAAAA
>JAFVLL020042634.1:0-14487 GCA_021397915.2 Tor tambroides | reverse complement strand
TGGGAATCTAAAGGGTCTGGAGTGATTCTGGATGAAGGAATGGTCTCTGATCTCTTGTCAGGTGTTTTCTAACCTCATCAGGCATTATAGGAGAATATTTAGAGCTGTTAAACTGGCAAATGGAAGTTTCAAAAAGTTTTGAATAAAAGGGTGCCGTTAATTGTGACCAATGTGTATTAGAGAAAAACATTTATTTCATAATGATATTTCCCCTCATTTTAAATTCTTATTATCCAGTGAAAGGTTAGATTTTTGTGAATTTTTTAAATAAAAGATCAAAAGGATTAACAATGCAGATTAATTTTCACAGCCTTCTTTGATCATATTTACCAAGGGTACCGATATTTTTGGCCATGACTGTATATCCTAGAGATGCTTTCCTGTTCAATGTTTACCACGTTTGTTTCTCTCTTCTTGATGCAGCAACAAGAACAGGACCCCACCAATCTGTACATCTCTAATCTGCCTCTGTCTATGGATGAGCAGGAGTTAGAGAGCATGCTCAAGCCCTTCAGCCAAGTCATCTCCACTCGCATCTTACGCGACGCAAACGGCACCAGCCGCGGAGTTGGTTTCGCTAGGTACACCTGACCAGCTCTAATACATAGAACCTGACATTATCATGATTAATATTCCATTAATAATGCATTTGCAATTACTCTATGTCAGGATGGAATCGACTGAAAAATGTGAGGCCATCATTCAACATTTTAATGGCAAATACATCAAAACTCCTCCTGGAGTAGCAGGTACTACATCTGGGTTGTTTTTCATATTGAGTTTTGTATTGACCAGATGGTTATGACAAATAAATAATGAGTGATATGTTGTCATTAAGTGCCTACAGAACCCTTGCTGTGTAAATTTGCGGACGGGGGACAGAAGAAACGTCAGAATCAGGGGAAATATCACCAGAATGGGCGGCAGTGGCTGAGAGATGGCGAGACTGTGAGAGAGCTGCTTTTTTCTACTTTTTTCATGTTGATTTCAATCGCAAGTCTTAATTCAACTCGTTCTTACACACATACAGGGCGGGATGACGCTAACATATGACCCTACTCCTGCTTTACAAAATGGGTGGGTTCAGAAATTATTACTCAAGAAATGTTGTATTTTGTGCTTTTTATTATGCTGCTGCATGGTAACAGCTATTTCTTTAAAAATGTGTTTGTCGCCCCCTGCAGGTTTTACTCTCCTTCCTACAGCATTGCTCCTAACAGAATTATTGCTCAGACTTCTCTCTCTCCCTACATGCACTCACCCGTATCCACCTACCAGGTACGGAGAAGCCATTTGTTTTGCTAGAGCTATACTGCTGCTCAATATTTCAAGATGTACACACTTTTTTATGTGAAGTAATCTTCACATTCTTTCTAGCTTATTAGGTCTATATAGATCTGAATCATATAGAATAACAACACAAATAGACGTTTAAAATGTGTGTCGTTTTAATGTCAGGTACACAATCCCTCCTGGATACATCACCAGTCTTACCTCATGCAGCCCACAGTAAGTTGCAGTTAAACCGCTGCTCTTTTTCCTAAAGCACTTTTGCTTGGCTAACTTTCTTTCTCTTCTGTGCGCAGGGTACCGTCCTCACGCCCACAGTGGACCACACCATGACCATCCAGCCCACTGCCATAATAGGGCCTCTCACACAGCAGCTCAGCCATCTAACCCTGGGCAGCACAGGCACGGTACGTCCTCCGCAGATCCCGCTGAGAATTCTTTACAAATGTCTTGAAACAAACAAACAAGAAAAAGTATTGGTCTAATATTTTATGAGTGGCAGTAAATTAGTTTTTATGTTTTTCTATTTGTCTTTTCTATTTAGTTTGGTTTTCTTTGTTAATTTGAGTTTAATTTTTTTTTTAATCAAAAACGTGTGATTGTATTTTAATTGTATTGCTATTATATTTTATTTTAGGTAGTTTTGGTGTAATGAAAACTTCAGTTTGGTTTCAGTTATCAATATTTGTGTCAGTTTTAGGGCTGCATGATATAACAATATAAATTCAATATTGCAAAATATGCAGTGCATATAAAAATTTACAGTGTACTATAAAAATATTTGTATTACTTTTATTAAATGTTCAGTTTATTTTATAGTTTTATTGCAATATATTTCTTATTTTTTAAATATTTTAAATAATAATCACAATAAAATCATATTTTATAAAATTCAATGAGTCTAAAAATAATTTTTCAGCTTTTAAATGATTAGCGCTAGGAAAATCACCCCAGTCGTTATAGAATGATTGATTCCAAAATCCAAGTATAGCTATTTAAATCATCTGCTGAAAATTCTTATATTTTTTCATAGTGCAATATATGTCCCAGAAAAACAAAATATGAGCAATAAGTTCCTCCACCTAATATATTCCTCTAATGTGTACTATCCGTGAATATCACACATTTGTCAACATGTGTCCATCTGTCCTCAGTATATGCCTGCAAACACAGCTATGCAAGGGACCTACATACCACAATACGCCCAAGTGCCTCCTTCAAGCATTACAGCCGAGGTACGAAACCCTTACGTGCTGAATTATTCCAAGTGTTTCAAAGCCCGATTCACTCTGATGTATTGTCAGTAATGTTGACCTCATGCCACTGCAGGAAAATAGCGTCCAACAGCAGCAGGTTGCCATAGAGACACCCACAGACCACACAACATACTCCTACCAGCATGGCAAGTGAAGAGGAGGTGGGCTACTTCCTGTTGCTTTGGAAATGCTGTGGTCTGTAATGCAAAGAGAGAGTAAAAACAACGTTTATCCATAAGAACGTTTTTGTCATGATGTTGTGTTGGCATATCTACTGTATCCAATTAATTATAAGATCAGTTTTTCTGAACTAGATGGATGAGGAACTCATGTTGTTTATCTTTTATAAGCCTCTTTTCTGACTCTAATATCTTTCTTTCTCTTATTTTAGTACATTCATAGGAGTGATGGAGGACACTGAACCACCTCTCTTGACATAAGAACAAATGGACATCGTGAAAAGGAACCGAGAAGTGTGTCTCTTTCCAATGAAAGAAAGCAGACATTTTTGCGACCTTTTTTTTTCTTGGAGAAGACCAACCGATAATGAAGCTAAACCTATTTTAGTAAGTGAAAGACTTGGATGGAGAAAGCTATGACTACAAGATGTCATAAAAGTTCACAAAAAGCAAAGTAAGCTTTTTTTTAACACAAAAAACACACATGCGCACACACACACACTCAAACACACTTTGAGAAATATTTTCCTGCAACTTTATTTTCTAAAATGTTCTGCAAAGTCAGAATGAAACAACTATGATGTTACAGCACCATGTGTCATTTTAATTTGATTTAATCTTTTTGTAAAATTCTTCAGATTTTGTTGACTGCTTTTGAACTGTCCGCTGCAAAAGGAGGAATTTTGTACATAAAAAAACTGTTTTCGCAAAGATCTTGCTGCATTTTTCTTGAATATCGATTTAAGGAAATCCTGAGGAACCTGCTGATACCAGCAGCTAAGTCGTTTTGATAGACCTACAGAAAAATGTGCTGTATCGAAGAGCGTTGTAAATGCACTCATTGTTTCGAGCAAGTTTGTGCCAGCAAGACGAGACTGAATTCTGAAACCAAGACCTCATATCCCCTCACAAAAAAAATGTCCTTT
Source organism: Tor tambroides (assembly GCA_021397915.2). Lineage (NCBI taxonomy): Eukaryota > Metazoa > Chordata > Actinopteri > Cypriniformes > Cyprinidae > Tor > Tor tambroides. The sequence continues at coordinate 10,836 of JAFVLL020042634.1, read as the reverse complement.
TTTCCCCCTTCCAAAATGCTGCTTTATCTTGTAAGTTAGGTTATGCTCTGTTTAAATGTTGAGATTTATTTTTGTATTTGAAGAGAATTTTTTAAGAAAATTTGAAAGAGAAGCTATTTGGATAAACTTTTTTTATGGCTTTGTTTTCATGTCAATAGTTCTGTCTTGCCTCTTCATACATATGGGTTGTCTTTTCTTTTACACATTGTAAGGAGTGCTCCTCCAACGTTGTAATGTAGGCCTGTAAATTCATTTTTCTTGCCTTGGTGTACTTTAATAGTGAGGAGGGTGTTCTTTGGGCTGTGTCCCCTGAGATATAAAAATGGCAATATAATGAAAACCAAGAGTTCGTCCCTTATTAATGGAACACTCCCTCAGTTTCCTTCCTTCCGAGGTAAAAGATTCTGAGACTGCAATAGTGATTATTTGTGTTGTGCTCTGTGCATAAATATAAATCCAACATGCTGAAATGTGGCCTACATTTAAATTTGATGAACAGGACAATAGTTCAGTGATGTATGAAATCAAATATAATACTATAATCTAAAAATATTAGGATAAAGGAGTATTATACTGTCTCATTAGCTCAGTCTACACGGTATTGTTTGCAATTTTATCAGAAAGAATTTCATATGGTAAGAAAACATAACTGAAATTTACACAACTTTGCAGTTTCATTTCTAAAGCACATTCAAGATGTTAGCTTGAGAGACATGAATCAAACAAAGATTAATTTGAAATGATTTCATTTATCCTCTGATACACAGATAACCTCAGGAATTTACTTCCAATAAGATCTGTTCCACATACAAAAACAGATAATAAAAGGTACAAAATGAGTATTAAATATGTCTTCAATTTTACCGTATAGTCACTGTATATACAATAATCGTCAATATCCTGCAGGAAAAAAAACCTAGAAACAGTTGCCAAAAATAGTTTTCTCTTACACAAAAGGAAGAACAGCGTAACCTCAAGTAAGAACAGAACCGAAAAACAAGTTGTATGACACTGCTGGGTTGTGAAAAAGCAAATAAATGTTAAGTGCAGCCTGTCTGAGAGAACCAAAACGATCATAAGACTCCACAAAGCCACCAAATACTGATAAAAAAATAAACCTATGCCTGCAAAGGCAGAACTCCATCCCAAAACATACTGAAGTCAAAAGCGTTGCAGCACATTTGTGTTCTAGTGTTTCATCACCTCTAGGAAAAAAGGAACCACAAAACTCACTAAAAATTTTAAAAAACTGTCTTTCCAAAACGAAGACTCTAATTGAGTCTCTTACTTAAAATTATCTTGACAGCATCTGTATAAAACATACAGGTATCAAATATCACAAATATTAAGTAAACTGCTGTTTTTCATTAGAAAACCACTGAGTGAGTCTGTGATTGTCAGTTCCAGCTATTTTACTAGTCCTAGAGTGAAAAGACATCAATGTAAATCTCACTCATCATATTACTGTAACATTTATGACTTCTGATGATTGAGATCAAGCACACTCCCTGCCAGTTAACATAAATGATCATTTGAAATCATCTTAAGACAGGCCTTATATTGACAGCTACTGCAGAAGAATGGCAGCACAGGAAAAGATTGAAAATATGAAAACAACATCCTTCCGTAGTCAGTCAAACAACATTTGCTGACAAAGCAAAAGCATGTCAAGTTATAGGGAACCATAAAGGGGCATAAAACCATTGCCCTGACTCTTAAAGGCTGAGACTGTGTCACACTTAATTGCATGAGGACTTCCCAAGTTTCGTTTAGACAGCATAGAAACGACCGGTGGTTGAGGGCATCCCACATTTGTCTCAGGGTTCCTGAAGTGCACAGAAGCCCTCATATCCATACAACATGTCCAAATATGTTCTATACAAAAGAATCATCCAATCACAACAGTTTCCGGTTCAGAATCTCCCATACCATTCGTCTTCTAAAATAGGGCATGTGTTTCTGTTTGAGAAATGAAAGAAAAGTTCAAATTAAAAATCCTTACGCAAGTGTGACCAACCAATAGTTTACGCAACTGATGCTCACCTGTGTGAATGTGATTGGCCGGTCTTTGGTGATGTACTCGGCATATTTGCATGTGAACATTCCGCAATCACTTCCATTCATTTGTTGAGGAATCTCCTAAGGATTCGGAAGGCAAATAAAAACCTTGAAATGATCCTGGAGCTTTTTGGGTCAATTTAAGCCCTACGTAATGCTTATGTTGGAAAACTCACATTGGGTCTTTTACTTTTTAGAGCCCATTCTGATGCATCAAAGTTCTGCCCCTTCTTGTCTCCACTTTCTTGTTTCAGATATTTTCTGTTATACAGAGACACAATTAAGAGAATTTTGACAATGTCTAATCATGCATAATTTATTCCGCTCATTTCTTAATGGGTTTTCAGGGGACTCATTTTGAAAAGGCACTTCTTGCAGACCCATTTCATCATGTAATCCTCAAGCAGCACTTACAATAATATCCTGCAGGCCTCGTCGTTGTTTCCTCCCATTGAATCAAAGTAAGTGATGCTCTTCTTACGAAAATCCACCACCTATCAAAAGGAAAAAGAAATGAGAACAATTTTAAACAATGCTACTCCTGACTTGAGAGCAAATCTATTTGAATTATTCATTCCTTTATTAAACTGACTGATATGTATTACAATATTATTCTGAATTACTTGCATTGATTTCTTTCCTGACATTTATATCTTCCAAGTATTAGTCCTCAACGTGACCTTGGTGCTGGTTAGCTACTTACAGACAGGCACCAGTGCACCCCCAGGTGGACAGGCACCAATATGATGTCTACAGAAAAGATGTCCACTTTCTTGGTCCAGCGGCGGACAGCATTGTAACCGGAGCTCCGCAGCTTGGGAAAGAAGAAGGTGTTGAAGGTGTAAGCGGAGGGCAGGTTCTGCTGTTTACTGCGCTCCACCAGCAGGTTCATGTAGAAATTAATAACCTGAAATGGAGGAAATATATCGGTCAGTAGGCCTGTCACGATAACAAATTTTGCTGGACGATAAATTGTCCAAGAAATTATCGCGATAAACGATAATATTGTCGATCTGAGACCATTTTCATCTAGAATAATGATAATGGCATAATAATGCACATACACCTTTCAAAATTTAATAAACGTTTATTTCCAAAGACTATTTAACACTGAAAATGGAAAACATTTTAAATATCCACAATAACAATGAACAAAACAACCAAAAACAATAAAAGCAATGGACTCTCAGTCTCTGTTAACAAAAAATGCACTTGAATAAATACCAAAAACAATAAATAAAATGGATGTAAACAAAATTGCACTTCAAAAAATATTAAACAATAGAAGCGACATGCATTCCATAACAGGCAAAACTGCCTGTTAGGACCTTTGTAAACAAACAAACAAAAAAGCCTCAGGCCATATGCAAAAAACTTTTGAAAAATAATTTCTCCAGCAAAAAAAGTGAATTGCAGTCTATGTACACCAATGATGAGAGAGAGAGATAGAGATTTTATGGCAGATTCCGTGCAAGAAATACCAACATGTTGACTTTGTGTGGCTTAAGGCAGGATCTCTCAGGAGTAGCAATGTTGCCAGCTGTGCTAAACATTCTCTCAGAGCTGGTGCTTGTAGCACAAATGCACATGTATTTTTGGGCCAACTTGGCCATCAAAGGATATCTTCTTTGATTGTCATGCCACCACACCAAGGGATCACAAGATGCATCAATTGCATCCTCTTGGAGGAACTTAGTCAGCTCTGCATCAGCCTGCACTCTTTTTGGAAATGCAGCATGGGCCTGACTGAGATTACGAGCTCTTCTGTTTTGAAGAAGGTCACTCAACCTCTTCTTCTTGGTGAGTGCGGCAGCAGTAGGTTCATCCTCGTTTCCTCCAGTGGCTTTGCTGCAGCTCTCACCACTTGTACCTTCTCCACTTTCTTCTGGTCCTAAGTCCAGTAGCTCTTGCACAAGCTGATGTTTGACATCATCCAATGCACCTGCCTCCTCCATGCTGCCACGATACCTTGGATCCAAGATGGTGGCCTTTCTAAGTAGGACATTGATTGCAGGTGAGCTGTATTTTTCAGTCAGTACCCTGCACATGTTTTGTTTAATACTGGCTGTAAGTGCAGTGTCATCAGGGCCTGGAGAGAGAAGGTCATCTTTAATCAGTTCCAACACAGGCTTAACCGAGGACACCGTGACGTATTTTTCCCCTGAGAGGATGTCTGTGAAGTCAGCCAGTGGTTTCATTGCTGCGTTGATAGACTCCAACACAGCAACATCCTGCCAGGTTGGGTTGAGGTGGCTATGTTTTTTGTCTTCAACCAGGACACGTCTTATGGCTGGGAGTTGCTCCAGCACCCTCTCTACCATCTTCTGCTTAGTGCCCCATCGTGTGACAACATCCTGTGTGAAAGATAATATTGTTCTTGTTCATTAGTTTGTCTATCAACATTCTTAAATAAAATAACTTCTTTTTACATGTCCATTATTTTTATTAATGCTCATATTGACCATTTAACCGTTAAACGAAAGTAAACATTTTGACCGATTATAATACTATGTTAAAGGGTTTTTTTTATTTTATTTTTTTTTGCTGCATGGTAATATATATATATATATATATATATATAAAATCCAAGATGTGGATTAAGGTAGGCCTGCTATTTTTATTTGATGAAAAAAATGCCGTTTTTTTTCAAAGCTTCAAATTGATTCAGTGTTTTCTTTTTGTCATCATAATTTGTTAATTATTTAAGTTAATAAAATATATTTATTGTAGGCCTATCTTATGTTTTTTATTTATATTATTTTATTGTTTTTTTTCTGTTGTCACTGTCAGAAATGCTGCAGGTGCGTGAATTTTATGTGAATCCAGGTTCTGTTGTTGATCTGTTCTGCATGTTTGCACGTTAAAATAAACCCGTGATTTTTATTTTTAACGGATCACAGACACGTGTCAATTTTATTTTTTACTTAATGCCAATTCAATATTATAATCTTATAATATTAACGGATAAAAATCGGATAACGAGCGGCGGTTGTCGGTCGGGAAAATGAACCGAAATGAGCATATTATATAAATATTTTATCTATGAATTAAACATCACTCACCAGTATTAGACTGTGTTGGGGGAGATTAGCCTCACTCTGTGCCTTCCTCAGGTCTCTCCTCTTAAGCCAGCTCAGGTTGAATGTGTTGACCAAACCTTTACAGAGTCCTATGGCACGCGCTGTCCGATCTTTGTTGCTGTCCAGACCATGGGACACAGCGAGATGGAGGTTGTGACCAAAGCAATTGAGCCATGGCCAGCCAAGATCCCTTATTGCAGCAACAATGTTAGCACCATTATCTGTAGTGATGCAAACTAGTTTGTGCTCATCCAGTCCCCAATCTGCTACAGCAGACTTCAGGTTTTCTCCAAGGGTGTCAGCAGTATGGTTATCTGGGACATACCTGGTCTCTAAACACTTGGAGTGCAGGCTCCAGTCAGCACTTATATAGTGTATAGTCAAGCTCATATAGGGGGTCATGTTTGAACTTGACCACATATCCGTAGTGGCAGAGAAAAATTGGATGTCTTTGATCTCGTTTAGTATGCCATCTTTAATGCTGTTGTACAGTTGTGGAATTGCCGTTTGTGACACGTATGTTCTCCCAGGCAATTCATACTGGCTGTCAAATGTTTGCAGCATTCGTCGAAATGCCGGCTTTTCGACGATACTAAAGGGCAGCATCTCTTTAGCAATCAAGCGAACTACACTGTCGGTGAGTGCACACCATTTTGCACTGTCCTGTTTGTACTTTGTTTGTCGACTAAATGCCCCAGTTATGGTGCACTGTCGGGAAGACGAAGACGGCCCGTCTGTTGTAGCTTTTTTTTTTCCCATCTGGGAAAACTGCAACGGATGATTGTGTTTTAGGTGCATGTGCATGTTTGTTGTGTTACCGGTTTTAGTCGATACTGTTTTAAAACAAATGCGACATACCGGCTCGCTCAGGTTAAGTGGTTCACCACGGTCATTCGGTTTGAATCCGAAGTGCTCCCACACTGCAGCTGTCGCGTTTGGCTTTGAAACCAATTCCATGTCACAACTTGCGTCTCGTCTTTTTGCTCTTTGCAGTCGCCTCAGCACTCCCGCCTTCCCACTGAAAGTCCATGTGACTGACAAAGCGCAGCCGCCTCCCCCACACAAAAGACAATGCAACTGACAGAGGGTTCACTTCTCGCTAGGAAAGCGAGTTGTCATTCAGTCGCGGATAACAAACAAGTATGCAAATGAAATTATCGCGGCCGGAAAAATTATCGAGGTCATTTTTTTTTATCGTGCGATTAATCGATTTATCGACTATCGCGACAGGCCTATCGGTCAGGCACTCAAATCCTTGACAAACTGATAATTATGGCATCGTCTGACACAAAATGATTAAGAAGAGACTGTTCAAAATCCATTCACTGGCAGGTTCATACAGAGACCTGAATGATGTAATAAAGCTCTGACCTCATCATTGAGCCAGTTGAGGTGGTTGAGCGTCTGCAGGTCCTTTCTGGTGATGGTGAGGCGGAAGCCTTCGCTGAGAACCTCATCCTGACTGCCGCCTCTCAGAGCTCTGCTCACCTCCGTCTCCATGTCCTGTGAACACCATGAGCAGTAAACACACCACTAAGTACTTTTATACTCCGCAGAAGAAAGGCAGTCATTCAAGTTTGGAATGACATGAGGGTAGGGCTGGGCGATAAATCGATAAAGATTATCATCATGACATTATTTTCCTTGATAAAACGATAACAAGAGGTCGATAAATGTTCGAAGTAATGTTTTTACGCCAAAAGCGAAATGAAACAACGTTACTCATTTAAACTGTGCCTGATGGACCATTTATCCGCTTGGCTCAATGTTCAAACGGCAGTGCAGAGCGAGCTTAGAGCAGATGTTTACTCAGTCACGTGACCACTAAACAGCACTGTGAGACCCACTGTGAAGCGCTTGAATTCAGCGAAGAACACAAATGACTAGTTTAAATCCAGATGAAACAGCGTTGAAAAACAGGAGAAACAGGGTGTGCAATGATACTTTTCAGTCTACAAATCACCATTATTTACCAAATATTTACTGTAGTAACACTACCTGCACCACTGTATAGTGTCAGAAATGTGGGCATCCATATCGAATTTTATTATATTATTAATGTAGACATGTATTAAATGTATTAAAGTAGAAATAGAATATAATTACAGTATTTTTTGTTATTAAAGGTGCCATAGAATGCATTGATACAATATTTGAAATTGTTCTCTGATATCTACACAGAAGGTATGTGGCTTAGGTAAAGGCAAAACTTCTCCAGTAACGGTTTTACATGTCCATTTACAACCCTAGGATTTCTCCCTTGAATGAAATGGTCTGTTATTGGCTTATTTGGAAGGGTCATGAATAATAATATTGAGCTATGCTCTGATTGGCTGTTTCACAGTGCGGCTCATTTCAGTAGCTCACACACCAGGAAGGAAACACAGGGAGGAAAATATATATTTCAATACTTTCTCTCGCAGTTATATCGTCATTTCTCCTCACTCTGTTTATGTGGTAAGTGAAATCTTATGTACTGTAAATGTAACAGGCTACCGCTAGCAAGGAGCTAACCATGTCCCTTTAGTGGCTCAAGTTACTTTATTAGAACGCGTTATTTGCTTTCTGTGCCTTTCGGAATACAGACACCAACCCATCCCTGCAACTTCACATCCCCTGCACAGCCTGGAACATAACATTTATTTCTATGATCTGCCATTTTCGCTGTTTTCCTCGCTTGTTTCTTCACAATACCTGCAGAACTTCTGATGGTTCGGCTGGTGGCTGGCCTAGAACATGGGCGGGTATATGCAAATGTTGGGGGCGTAACTATCAGTGATCCCGACTGTAACGTCACAGTCGGTGTTATGTTCTGATGTGCCTATTTTTCAGCGGTCTTTTTATTCACGAGATTTACATAAGGAGGAAAAAATGGTGTTTGAGGTTCACTGTATGTCATTTCCATGTACAGAACTCTTATTATTCAACTATGCCAAGGTAAATACAGTTTTCCATTCTATGGCACCTTTAAGCTATAATATTTGAGCATTTATACCAAATGTATTTAGACTGTTTTTCAAACCTAAAAAACAGAAGATAGAATAATTACATTTTAGGGATGTGCCGATACCGATACTGAGCTCCTGTACTCGTACTCATTAAAATGCCCCAATACCAAACGCCGATCTCTCACAGCATGTGATAAGTGTCGTATTCAGACAAAGAAACACTGACAACACAACAACAGACAGTAGAATGGAGTTATTATTAGAGATTAAGGATGTCTATGAAGTATATGTATGCAATTAATATAATGTTAAACATTCAGCATTAACGCCTGTATAGCTGATGTGCGCAAGCTGATAAGCCAAGCACGCTGAGTAGATTGAGCGCGCGGCGGCGCACATGTGTGAGCTTGTTGAGTTAATATCCCCTTCTCGAAGGCATCACTGAAAAGTTTGTAGTTTGTAGGTTAGATGTGTCAAAGACAAGTAAAACAATGCACAAGTTACGTTACTTAACGGTAGGGAGAGGGAGAGAAAGAGAGAGAGAGAGAGAGAGAGAGAGAGAGAGAGGGAGGGAGGGAGAGAGATAGCACTTCTGTTGCATGATCACTGATGTTCGCTCACTTAGCACACACATAATTTGGATTAAAACTAAATCAAATATAAAACAACATTTATAGGGGCATTCACTATAAACAACATTTATTTACAACCTTAAGCATACACGACTTTATGGCGAAAGTGAAACTATTAGCCAGTGTAAATGCGCTAGGCTATACTGTACTTATCCCTCTCTTTCTGGACCAATAAAAATACGTGTGCACATTGTGCATGTTTTACTTGCTTCATGAGTGTTTTTATATTATGTGAGTGGCTTCGGAGTATAAATCACAGCAAGTTTCACACAAAAAAAAAAGCGCTACTTATATTTCTGAAAGATTTCAAATGAGTGGTTCCCTGCATTATTACAGCAAAACGCATGATTACAGTACTGAGCTGCTGCAATGGAACAGCATTAATGCTATTAAATTGAAGATGATGTACCAAAGAATTAACAGTGAAAGTAACTAAAAACTTAAACCAAAACTAAGCTAAAAGTTAACCAACTAACATTATACATATTCTTTTGTTTTCTGTACCCAATATTTAAAAAAAAAAAAAAAAAAAAAAAAAAAAAAACAAATACAATGAAAATACCAGTATCAGTACTCAGTATCGGCAAGTACCAAAAATTAAAAGTATTGGTATCGGCAGAGTACTGGAAAAAGTGGTATCGGCGCATCCCTACATTTTACCATATAAAAATGAAGTTGCTGCAATTTTTACAGATGTCAAAGATTTTGATAATGAACAAATATATATCTGCATGCTAACTCAAGCTGCTACTATTTCTATCAAATTTGAATTTCTAAGAGACAAAAAAGTAATATTATTGTTAATATTATTAAGCAACACAAATCTGTTTCTTGATTTGAAACATCATCACTCATTAGAACATGCAGAAACTAAGAAATTAATTTTTGTTTTAAGATATTTATTTTGTTAAGGAAAATTAACGGTCTGGTTTCAACAACTTTCACTTTGAAGCAAAAATTTGTCTTTAAATTTGAAAAAAAATAAAGATTTGACATTTATCGTGATAATTATCAGTATCGACTGATTTACATTTAGTAATTTTGCTGACGCTTTTATCCAAAGCGACTTACAATTTGGGAATACATTTACATTTATACATTTACATTTAGTTATTGAGCAGACGCTTTTATCCAAAGTGACTTACAAAAGAGGACAATAGAAGCAATTAAAACCAACAAAAGAGCAACAACATGCAAGCGATATATACGACTGATACGAAAAAAATTCTGATAATTTTTTTGGTCATATCGCCCAGCCCTACATAATGGTCAGTAGAAGATGACAATTTTCAACTATCCATTTAGGAGCACTTACCTCTGTTAACTCTGGGAATTCTAGCTCCTCTTCAATAGGCTGAGGCTTTTGGATAACAGCTGCAACAGGAACCTCCTTCTCTAGAGGGACTCGAAACTTTAGCTCAACAATCGCTGGGACGGCTCGACCCTCTCCAGTGAGGCGCTGATGACACAAATGAGAGCATGAGTGGGTGTCACATAAAATGCAGGTGTAGCATAAAAATAGAGAAGACTTACTGACCTGTCGCAGGAGCTGAAAGGCCAGAGCCTCCTGTTCTTCAATCAACCTCCGTCGCTCCTGAGCTCGAGAGTCATAGAGGCTAGTCCTGAAAATACACAGCAAAGATGGGCGATATCAGAAGCTATTCACTTCCACAAACTAAAAGCACTGATACTTGTTATCTCTTGTCTAATATGTACAAGTACTCACAGTTCTTTGATCCACAATTCAGCCTGGAAGCACGGCACACTAGAAAGGGTAAGATAGGGTTATGTTAAAAAAAAGAAAAAAAAAAGAAAAAAAAAGAAATGGATTAAAAGATGAAAGATAAACTCAAAATGTTCTCCTACCTTGAGCTTTCACGCTTCTTGCCCTGCTGCTCCTTTACAAAAATGACTGAATCTCCGTCATGAGCTAAAAAAAAGTGAAACAACAATTAAGACAACCTTGAAGCCAGAATTATATTACAAACATAAAAAAGAAAGAAAGAAAGAAAGAAAGAAAAAAAAAGAAAGGGGACTCACCTGATGACTGTGTGTCCTGAGAGGAGGTATCCTGAAGGGCAGCTGGTGATGGAGCTGAGAGAACAGCTTGTCCTCTTG
>JAFVLL020042632.1:52151-76678 GCA_021397915.2 Tor tambroides | reverse complement strand
CCTCTGGGCAGAGATCCTTCAATGATGGCTTACTTTTGGCTTGAGCAGCGCTGAAGAGAGGCTACAGTCCAGAACAGACACTTTTAAATTTTATTTCCACACATCTATAGAACACAAATTTCTGAAGAATTTATGTACAAATCAAATGAACAAAACTGGTTAGATTCTTAGTACCTCCTAAAAATAACCATGTGAATTTACGACTGCTATCAGTTCATGCAAGGCGATGTTCGATAAAGACAAAATTCCATATGCAAATATTAACATAACAGAGTATATGCAAAACAACACATTGTCTAAATTTACTAATTGACCGATCTGCCTTACTGAAGCCCTGAATTATTAAGCTGGTTTCAGGGGCACCCAAAGATTTATGCACAAAATGCCTAAAATCTAAATTAAGTCAATAATTCAGACACACTTGCATGTTTCTAGTGAGTTCAAAAAACTTCTGATCTAAAGGCTTGACAGATTAAAAAATGTAGACAAATATAGCAAATATAATATGAATTCCTAAATTTTTTAATTTGCTATTTTTAAGTGGATGCAGGAGTGGACATTGAAGAAAAATCTGTCAAAAAGTGTCCAACATACATTAAATTATAGGTCAAATATTTCTGAATTTATTAAACATATTTTGGTCACTACATCATTTTCATACCACCATTTGGCATCATAGTTTCATAGTTTTGATAATTGTATTATTTAACATGTGGAAATTAGCAATAGTACAGAATAAATTTTTGATTGCAATGCATGTTAAATGATTAGATTTGAATTAATTACAGACACAAGGATGCAAACTCATGAGGGTTTTAAAATGTGGATTTTCATTTGATTTTAGCATGAGTATATACAGTCTCTACTTCAGCTGTGTCATGCCACACTCGCACTGTTGTTTTTATTTCAAAACAATGATAATTGGCAAATGGTGACAAGCTTGCATCCCTGCAGACAACTGAGGCACTTCACCTCACATACACTGTAAATATTAATTTTTCAATGCTCACCTGAGCTAAAGTGAGAGAAGGCATGTCCGGTTCAGGTGCAGGTGTAGTGATTTTGGATTTGGCTACAACAGAAGGCAGCTTCTGATCTGAAGATTTACCCACCATCATCTCTGAATGCAAACCTGTTTTTTGCCTACTTTTATCCATGCTGCTAGCTCTTCTTTTTATCTTTCCCTCTGTATTATTTGCAGACCCAACCTTCAGACCGGCATTCTTGCTCATCCCTAAGAGAGGATGGGAGTGACAGTTTTCAAATGTCAAACATGAGTTGTCAGAATGATGAACAATTCGTGATATTTTAGTATTTGACAGTATCAGTCTAAATAAAACATTAGAAATGACATAAATCCAAGTCTCACCTGTAACAAAAACCATGGGCTGCTCTTCATCTGATTCTATGCAAGTTAAAGAAAACACAACAAACAACATGTCTGCCATAAACACAAGTATATCAGCTAACGGTCTAAAAATATTGAAGAGAATAAGACTGCAGCATTAATCCAGCATTGCTCCAATATACGTGGTAAAATTAGTTAAGCTTATGCGATACTGCTGTAATATATGTGTAAGTTATGCATTTTACTGTAGTACTGAAGCAGTATATTGTAGTACATTACATAAAAGTACACTTGTACATTGAAAACGGTTACAATTCACCGCACTACGTTTCTTTCTAATAAAATAAATGAAATTCAGTATAGTAAATGTATTGTCACAACAACTGCAGATTTATGTACTAAAACTAGAGTTCGGTTAAAATGACAATGAAAATCCGCTAATAAGCTATTAGCCTCCCTTCTCTCATAAACAAAGACCACGGTCCACAGTTGACCTTTATGCTTGCTACATCATAATAATATAACTGATTTAAACAGACTCGTTGAACAAAAACACGAAAAAAATGTAAGGATACTGTCATGAATCCAGTAAAATCCATTGCCATTTGCGCCCTCAGCAACAGACGCCATACTGAAACAACCGCCACTTCCAGATTACGCGCAGGAGCTCCTCCTCTTTTTCATCACTGGTGAGTGTGATTGGATAACATTCACTTGCCGCACCCGCCTATCTAGGATACTATTGGTCAAATCACTCATCTGTCATTTTCTCAGCCAATAGACGCGGAGAACCTCAGTGTTTTGGTTCTCCGTGCTTGGTAACCTCAGCAGCATCCGTTGGTGAGACAATGCAGCAAGCGAATGAGATGGCATAGAAGGATTTGTGTTATTTTGGAATGGAGGAGGTAAAAGATGACAAGACATGCAAGGGGTTTGTAGACAGACTCACCCTCGGTATTATTCGGGTTTTGGGTGAGTGGACAGTGTTAATATAAATAATTATAGACCTCCTCGTACAATAGGCTGCATGGCCTCCCGGGTTGTTTTGGTTTTAGGTGGTCAGGAGGCCAGCTGACGACCAGCTTGGCCAGACTGGGAGACCATCTAAGATCACCAAAGCAGCTTAGGTTGGATTAATATGTTTGTTTTTCTTCATTAAGGTTGCTGCTGTCTAAGCACTAATGCAAACCAGGTCAATTATCAATGCCCAAATTGAGATTAATTTCTTGTTTAATGATTGATTTAATGTGTTTGCTTATGCATGTATGTGCATTGCATTCATGTGTTTGATAGAGAACCTCCCAGGTGTGCTGGATGTACGATTTGTAGAGAAACCCCCTGCAGAAAAGCGATGCCTTCTCTCCTGGGAGCAGGTGTGGAGGAATTTCAAATTTAGGAATTTGAAATTTCAGTTTACCAGAGAATATTCTCAAAACAAAGCTTTGATGTGGGTATGTTTACATCAATTGTGTTTTTCCTGTGTTTGCCAGAAAAACAACTGCACTTTGCCGGAAGATCTAAGAGATTTCTATCTCACAACAGATGGCTTCATGCTTGCCTGGAACACCAAGCTGGAAAGTGAGCACCCTGAAACATGCATTGATCTCTTAAACCCATTATACTTTGGATCAACTGTGAAAAAATGCCTTAAATCTATCCCTATTTCAAATACTTTTTCAAAACTCATCAATGTTTTCCTGCACATAGTTTTTCGATTCCATTTTGTAGTTGAGCTTAAAAAAAAAAAGCTCTAATGCATGCTTTTGTTTTTGAGGAAATGTATATGCTTTGTGTTTACAGATGAAGTGGTTCCAGTGGGTTGCGTGATGATCAACAATGTTGCTCAGTTACGCCCCCTGATTCAGTCAAATCTATATTCTCTCCCCAATGCACCTACTTTAGCTGATCTTGACTTCGATGATGACTTAGAGGGTGAGATTTTCTTACGTCTTTAGGCATTTTGCTGGTATAGCGTAATTTCTTTAGATGCCTTTTTGTTCAGTAAAATTTGCATGAATTATACATCTGATTTTTAAAATGTGTACTTAAGAGTTTTTCTGTTTTTAGAATTGGATAGCCCTGAAAAACCTCATTTTGATTCTCGTAGCCGCATCTTTGAGCTGGACCCCTGCAATGGTAATGGCAAGGTTTGCCTTGTTTACAAGAATTGCACATCAGGTGATTATGCATCCCACAATTAATCCAGAAATATATAAAGAGATAGTATACAAAAAGGTTTCATATCATTTTAATCTACCATTTGGCCCTGTGTCTGCTGACCCATTCTTTGTAGGTGTAATGGCCCAGCAGTGTGAGGTGTGGTTCTTGGACCGATCACTTTTCTGGCACTATCTCACCCCCTCCTTCACTGCCTACTACCGGCTTATGATCACTCATCTGGGGCTGCCAGAGTGGCAGTATAATTTCACTCCATATGGCCCCAGCCCACAAGCTAAGGTCAGCATTAATCTGGTCTAAACAGAAGATTTGAATGACTATTTCTATAATTTTTTTTATTAATATCTATACAATGTGTTAAAACATTTATATTTGTATAGATTTATATTTAACACATTTATATTCAGATACAATATATATTAATACATAATTTGGATTTTTTTTTTTTAGTTAAAGTAGAGGAGATGCGTATTTTTTCTGTTAAAAAACTATAATACTATGTATGTGTGTGTGTGTGTGTGTATATATATATATATATATATATATCACTTCTTTTATGCCAAAAATCATTAGGATATTAAGTAAAGATCATGTTCCAATTTTAAAGACAATTTTCTCAATATTTAATTTTTTTTTTGTACTCTCAGAATCCATATTTTCCAAACAGTTGTATCAAATCTTGTCCTGTCCTAACAAACCATACATCAATGGAAAGCTTATCTATTCAGCTTTGAGGTGATGTATAAATATTAATTTAAAAAAATTTACCCTTATGACTGGTTTTGTGGTCCAAGGTCACATATATATTTGAAGTCTCTTATGCTTGCCAGTGCTGATTTTTGTGTTTAGAAAACAGAGTAAAAACAGTAATATTATAATAATAATACAATATTTAAAACAAGTCTTTTCTATTTTAATATATTTTAAAATGTAATTTATTTCTGTGATGGCAAAGCTGAATGTTCAGCATTTCAGTCTTTAGTGTCACATGATCCTTCTGAAATCATTCTAATATGCTGACCTTTATTATTATTATTAATACTGTTGAGAACAGCTGTACAGCTTTTTTGTTTTGTTTTGTGGAAACCATGGAAAGAACAGCATTTATTTGAAATACAAATCTACTGTAACCATACAAATGTCTTTACTGTCACTTTTTATTAATTTTAATGTCTCCTTGCTGATTAAAAATATAATTCTTTTAAAAAAAAAAAAAAAAAAAAAAACTCTGACCCCAAACTTTTAAATGGTGTGTATGTGCACAGTTTCGGTATGTAATCTACTGCTACAAACTGATTTGAAATTCTCCTTTGATTTTCTTGATGCAGCAATGGGCCGCCCTCTACCAACCGCTGACGTTCCGTGGTGACTCTCATTCTGATACAGCTGGTGAACCTCTACTGAACAAACTGGACCCAGCCAAGGCATTCCGTGGCAAGGCCAAGCCACCCACTCCCAAGAAGAAGCAGGCAGCACAGGTCCCAGCGAGCGGCGGGAGCACAGCCAAAGCACAGGGGGTCTCAGGGAGACACAGTGTGGCTAAACGATGACCCCAGTGTCCCAACAAATGCCCAGTGAATGTTCTCATATAGGCATGTTGATTGTACTTTATGCTCATGCTGGGCATTTAACCTCATGTAAGCAGCTTAATTTCATCCATTGATGCCCATGAGTCTGTGTATGTACACAATATTTATTAAAAATCAAAGATGGAACAATCCTGAGTCCTGAGATTCAATAGCTTATTCCTCTATAACCCAGAATTTAGTAGTACACACTAGACTGAGAAAGTTGGCTTGAGAAATGCAATCCATAGGCATTTCGGGTGGCATCCATGTCTCATGTTATGCCTGTAAATATCCAGGTGTCCCCAGTGGAAATGTTTTGTTTTTTGGTCCCTTTACCATCCTTGGTCCTTAAATTAATCAGGTCTGAGAGTGAAACTCTCATACAGACATTTCTGTACTGCCATTCTTGCACTTTTCCAGAGGAACCCATTCAGGATCTTCTGCAGACTGTGTCTTAGTGCTCTTAAGATCAGGGTGGTGTAGCTCTACAAATGCTTTGTAGATTAAAGCCCCAGTCACTCCACCAATGAAGGGGGCCACCAAAGGTACCCACCACCAGCCATTGCCGGCCCTGTAAATAAGTTGAGACAACACTTGAATTATATTTAATCAAATTATGCTGTTATGTTACTAAGGTTGATAAATAATAAGTTGATTTAAATAAGTAATGTAAAATTAAAACAATAAATGCTACTTTGGTATGTATTTTAGCATTATGTATTATTTTTCTTTTTAATGAACAATGATGTAAAAGTAATAGATTATTTTTATTTCAATTTAATTACTATTTTTAGTTGCTTTAAATGATTTTAAAATAATTTTATTTTTTACATGAAATTATAGGTCATGTGGGCAATCATGTGATTTGGTGTTGCGTGTATATAAGAGCGTTGACGTGTGTTCATTGTCTGATGAAGAGCGTTTTGGGCTTGAAACGTCACCTGTGGTGAGAACATAATTAAAAACTTCTCTATTTCTGGAGCTGTGGTGTGCCTACTTTGATGCTTTTGTTCCTATTCCTGTGTGGTGGAGCACCCACATTGAGCTTTTTTGGCCTAATTGATGTGCGCTCTTGGACTGTTTTTTGTTTCATGAAATTATAGTGACAGTAAATAATGCCCCAAGTTCAAGCATAGTACTTAAAATATAAATTGTTTTTTTTTCCTGTTACAGATCTGATCTGATAATTGTGATATTTTTTTTCTATTGTCAGCTTTTGAGCAAAATCATAATGAATGGTTCCAGGTATTAATCAATGTATGATTAAGTAATGTAAAAAAAAAAAAGAATATTTGTTATTCATTTCATTATGCTATTTATTTTAATAAACATTTGAGAAAAATACATTATTATTTTATTTATAACTTTAAAACATTTATAATTATTAAAATATATAAAAATAACTTTATTTTTGAGTTATAGTAAATCATTTGCCAAATTCAGGTCAGACATGCTACTGAAAATATTTTCCAGTTACAGATCTGATTTGATAATTGTGACTATTCCTGTTATCAACGTTTCAGCAAAACATAATGAAAGGTTTCAAGTCAGGCATATCAGGAATTCAAACCACAAGTTACAGGGCTAGTGACTGAAAAAAAAAATCAGTCAGGGTTAATGTTACAGATCATTAACCCTGACTGAAATACACACAATAAAGAGTATTTCATAGCTCGATTTTGTATTTATTCACCTGAAAACCTCCATGCCCCAACCTGCCATCAGTGTGAAGACTCTCGGCCCCAGATCTCGTGTAGGATTGATGGCATAGCCGCTGTTGCTCCCCAGAGAGACACCAATGAGAAGCACCAGGAGCCCCACACCCACAGGCTCACCTCCAGGCATGACCGGCTGGTTCCTCTGGTCTGCCAGAGCCATCAGACACAGCAACAGCATGGCAGTGCCCAGAACCTGATTCAGAGATTTTAAAATATCTTCCTCAAAAAGTTTTTAAAGAAATAGTCCACCCAAAAATGAAAATTTGATGAAAATATACTCATCCTCAGGCCATCCAAGATGAAGATGAGTGTGTGTCTTCATTGAAACAGATTTGGAAAATTTTAGCATTACATCAGTTACTCACCAACAGATTCTCTGCAGTGAATGGGTGCCGTCAAAATGAGAGTCCAAACAGCTGATAAAAACATCACAATAATCCACAAGTAATCCACATGACTCAGTCCAACAGTTAACGTTAAGTCCATCCCCTGTTGTCCTCTCATCTAAATCCACCGATAGATTTCTTTAGAACTGTTTTGGATTGTTTTCGCTTGTAAAAGGTTTGATCTGTGCATATTTCTCTCCTGATTCAGATGAGGCAACGTTTTTTTTACTGGAGAAAACAATATTAAGGATAGAGGACTTCGAGCCGGAAGCAATGATTTTAAGTTAAAAACATCTTGATGGATTTGTTTGTTACAAACATGCAGCTTTTCACAGTCGTGTAAGTTTCTTGTGGATTATTGTGATGTTTTTATCAGCTGTTTGGACTCTCATTCTGACGGCACCCACTCACTGCAGAGAATCAATTGGCGAGCAAGTGATGAAATGCTAAATTTCTCCAAATCTGTTCCAATGAAGAAACAAACTCATCTACATCTTGGATGGCTGAGGGTGAGTACATTTTTAGCATATTTTCATTTTTGGGTGAACAATTCTTATACACTATCATGTTTTTGGTTCATATTTTAGATAATTATGGAGCATTTATATTCATTTTCAGTATACCTGATCAAAGAATCCAGTGTAAATTGAGATGTAAGGTGCTGGATATGTAGCAAAGATCCCAGCTGTTGCTTTGGGGCCCGACACAGTGAAATTGCCCCCACAGTAATGATGTATAGCATCTATAAAGCACAATGCAGATGTGAGCGAAGAAACCTTTTGGCAATTTATTTGACCTACTCCAACACTAAGAACAAAAATAACCCCTGAAGACGATGAGTATTTGCTCACCATAATAAAGTACAAAAATGGTCCCGGCAGCAAGGAAGGAACCCAGAAACTGGGCAAAAACATACAATGGGAACATCTTCCAGCGCAAACGGCCAAACACACACATTGTGAATGAAACAGCTGCATTCATATGAGCTCCTATGTGATAGAGTAAAATATATTGCATGATTATTTGTCATTATGGAAAACAGTGAACTCTGACCTGGTGTTTGGGGTCAAGAGGGTCTCACCTGACACTTTTCCACCAATGTGCACACCCATAGCCACACCCAGCCCAAAGCCTACATTTATGCTGAAATACTCTCCAAAAACACCATTTCCTGTGACCACTTGTGCAACGGTGCCAAGGCCAAACACCTGGAATTCAAAAACAGAGTCTGTCTGATCATTCACAGCTGCAGCAATTATAGGAAAATAAACTCTGGTGTAAAGCTTATTTCATGGCTACTTATCAAATAAATAAATAAATACATTGACATGAAGTACTGATTTTAGTTTTGTATGTATAGAGGCCATGATGACACAGAAACAAGGTAATTGTTAGTTAACATTTTTGTTATTGGAAACAAAATGAAAATGAGTTTTAGTAATGGACATTTGTTACCCCTTCATGTGTGAAGAAAAGTATTTCTTCCCCTAATCATTAAACTATTGGGAAACGTGTTTGGAAACAATAAACGTTTTTGAATTTCCTTTTGCTATACTAGCATAGAAATGACACACTTTACTTTTAATTTCACAATAAAAATGACTAACATTTAAAAATAGCAAAAAAGCACATAACACATAAACAATGAAAATACATATTCAATGAAAAACTAAATGAAATGATTCAACTAAATGGCAACTAACTGAAATATGTTTAAATTGAAGCAATAACATTACTAACTGGAAATAAAATCTAAAACTGAAACTGAAAGAAAAAAAATCAATCTTAAATAATTTAAAAAAGAACAAAAACTAATAAAAAATACAAGAGCACATAACAAAATTACTAAAAATGGAACAAAAATTAAAAATAAAATTAGCTTTTAAAAATAAAAGCAAATTCAGAATTGTCAGTCCTCTGTGGTGTGTGTCATGTGTTCCCGCCTCTTGTGTCCTTATTTGGTTTGTTTCCTGTCCTTGTTTAATGTGATTATTAGTTAAGTCTGTCCAGCTGTGTGTGTCTCATTAACCTGTGTATTTTAGTTCCTGCCTGTTCAGTTTTGTGTCCTCTGGTCTACTCGTTACTCCCTGGTGTTCATGTCTGTGTGTCAGCCTTGGCTTGTCTTGCCCTGCCTTGTTTGGCTTTTATTAAAGACTATTATTTGAGTTATATCCTCGTTTGCATGTTCCTGTGTCCTCCCTGCTGTGTGCACCGTGACAATAATATTAATAAATATAGAACATTATTAGGTTTGAGTAGGTTTTCTCAGTTACTGGTCAGTTATTGCTGTCGGTCAAGTGTTTTTGCATTTGATATGGTCACATCGATTTCACCTGACAATAATGGAAAAAGTACATCTAGTCAATCTTTCTAAGAATAGAATTTATGTAGCACATGGTCTGACCTCAGTCACCAGTGCAGTGTCAGACTGCTGACCACTCGTGCAAACTGTGGGCATGTGATCCAAAGCATTACAATCACAAGTACACAATGCTCAATGAAGACTTCCTAAATGAATGAATAATTCAATGAACTGATACAATGAAAAAGAAATCATCAGTAAAATACTAAACAGTAATATTCTATTTAACTGTCTTCCAAGCTTGGCATCATTACGCTGACAATTATTTACATCTATATGCATTGAAAATGCTAATCATTCACTATTAAGCAGAATAAGGAATTCTTACAAAAGAAACAACCTCTTACCATCATGATGAATGTGCAGAGGGTCTCTGCCAGGACCACTCGAATGCATTTATTTTTGATCTTCAACTTGGAAACTACATTAGGTGCCATACGGCCTTGAATCCTACCATCCTCCATTGTGCTAACTTCCTGTTTCATTTCCTCTCGCTCTTTTTCTGTAGAAATCTATGTTTCTCAGTTTGCCAATTCAGACTCTTTGAATGCTTGTCATTGGGCTTGAATGGATTGTACTGTAGTGCGTTTCAGTTTGTCAGCAATGTCTATTTATACGAAGTCTTCACCCCTCCCATTACTCACACATGTACCCTCTGGTAACCTTGACTAATGGGAGGGGGACAGGAAATAGACAAGAAACACACACTGACAGCAGTGAGTTGTTTAAACTTTCAAATGTTCCATCAGTATCAATTACAGATAAGATTGTCCTGCAATATATCATATATTATGAACTGATACGCTCTTACAGTAACACAAATAATTCACTTGAACTTTAAATTGTGTGTGTGTGTGCATGCAAACTGTGATTTTAAACATACAGTTTCTCAATTGTGGTCTCAGCTTTAATTAAAACTTTTTTAACTAGTTTTAACTGATTCATGTAGCTATTGTTAATAAACTTGAACAATCAAAAAATGTAATAAGTAATTATTAATGAATGGGGTTAGGGAATGTTTTAGTCTTCTTTGTACCCTGTACACTAATAATACATATGGTATCATCAGTATTTAGCAGAAGTTTTATAGATTTTTTGTTTAAGTTTATCTCTAACTGATTTTTACTGTGGAATGTAGGAACTAGAGGTAAGAGATAAACAGGTAATAGCTGACCAAAGTAGTATAATAGTTTATATAATACAATTATAATAATTGTTCATATTTTGAATTTTTATTACATTTTATCATTTAATTTTCTCCTTTTTTAAGTTTTTTCATTTTATTTCAGTTTTAGTTTAACTTTTAGTTCAGTTAGTACTTCAATTTAAAATTATTTTAATTAGTTGCAAGGCAAGAATAAGTTTTAGACTAAGTTTTTCAGTTAATATTCATATTTGTCTTTATTTCAGCTTTACTTCAGTGATCACAATTGTTTTTGACAGTTTTTAATTTAGTTAACGATAACAGCACTGATTAGTTGGTATGCCAGTTGCAAAATATGGAAACATAAGCTACCTTATTTTTTGACTGTGAAGATTATGGTGAAGTGTGTCATTTCTTTGCCAGTACATAATCACTAAAAGGAAATGCAAAAGTATTGTTTCCAAACACGTTTCACAAAATTTTTCCCATTAGGATGTGAAATAGGCCTACTCTTCTCCACACCTGAATGGGTTAAAAATGTATTTAAATCTATTACTAAAACTGAGGAATGTATTATTTAGGCTTTTATGTGACCTCCATCTATCTGTGGTTGTAAGGACCCGTTCTGCATCTGGTGTGCTGAGATAGTGACTCTGCGCTTCACGACCACATGACCCTCTGAGACAAACACACCACACACACTCTCACACACTACAAGGCCACCAGTTTGATCTAACATAGCCCAAGATATGTTTTATTACAGTAATAAATATGTTTGGGTTTTTTTGGCCAATTATGGACTTGTAATTGTATGTAATTTTTATGTATAATATTTAACGTTTTACTATGGAAGATCATTTCTCTGTATATTTAATACTACATGATTTAGTAAGTATGACTTAAGAACTACAGTACAACCACTGAAAGGAACCTGTATAAGTAATTTCCTCAGCTAAGATAAGGAGCTGATAAGGCATGTGATAGCAGGCCCCTGGCCTTTGCCCCTGCATATGTGGGTAAATGATATTAAAAATGTTTTTAAGTGTGCATGAGAGCCATTGAAATGGAAAAAAAAGATTTTTATTTTATCTTTATGTGTCAATAAGGTCACAATACACTCTCCTCAATAGGGATAGTTCACCAAAATGAAAATTCTGTCAAGATATTTTGAAGAATGTGGGTAACCGAACAGTTGTTGGTCCCCATTGACTTCCATAATATGGAAGAAATAAAAAATACTATAGAAGTCAATAGGGACCAGTGTTTGGTTACCGATATTTTCCTAAACATTTTCTTTGGTGTTCAGAGAACTGCAGGTTAGGAACAGCTTGAGAGTGAGTAGATTATGACAAAAAACATTTGGGTTGAGCTATCCCTTTAAGGATAAAGTGTGTTTATGCTACTTTAAATATCTGTTTGTGTCTGTGCCAGGACTAGAACATGCTGTGGAGAAAATGTGACAATGATATCAGCTTCATATCTTTGCTTGCATATTTCATTAGGTCACGGAAATTGGAAGTTTTTACATTGTGTGAAGGGGGAGAAATATTTTCTCATAGCTTCCTCAGCTTCCTGATCATCAGTCCTGGGTTTTGGCCTTGACCTGCAGCATATCCATAAGCGGTTTATGGAGTAAAAGCCAGTATAAGCCTGTTTTATCTAATTTTTCCTAGTAATTTCTATGCTGTTTGTTCAGAAGAATGCTGAACACAGCAGAAAAGGAAATCTGAGGTACAGTCAACTTAACCTCAGGATTTTCCTGATAAACTGCCTGTAGAAAGACACTAGTTCACAATCAGATTGCTTCTTTTCACAAACGTAGCCTATCACTTTCTACAGGTTAAATCATTACGCTATAGTAAGAAATGAGAAGTGAATCACTGAACCATTGGTTCAACAATTCGTTGAGAAACACAAATGAATCATTCACTCAACTGATTTGTTTAAAACATTGAATAATTCAGGAAAAAACACCACTACTGTGCTGCAGAAAATCTGACTTTGTTTCAAAAGTGTTTTCGATGGCAGAGCAAAAACAAAGTAACTGCAATATTGTGTCTAAAGTTCCCCAAGTTGCTTAAAAGTTACCCGGATTTACTCAATTTTAACTTCTTGACTTCTGATGTAGGTAAAAGGCTATCACGACTCATGCCGCCTCCTTAATGAAATAACATCTTATAGAAATGGCCTGAGCCTTTTCTAATGTTACGTTTTTGAATTTGTAATCAATGTAAAAAAAAAAAAAAAAAAAAGTATTTTAGGTATTTGGGTCACTAGTTGGTGTTTCCTTAATTGCTTTACGAATTCATAAATAAAAGAATACTTTTTTAGGGGATTTATGCTATTTTGGTCACATAAGTAGGGTACTTACTAAATTATTAAATACATTTATTTTATTGTTCCAATACATCTATTGGACACATCTGTCTGTCTGTCTGTCTGTCTTTCTGCCCTTTAATGTCATTTTAGCTTCTTCTATTCCTGTAGCAGCATTTATCAGTAAGTGACTCGCAACATCAAGACTCAAGTCTGTGTTTACTCTAAGTGAATGACGGCAATAGTCTTCAGCTATGCTTTTAGTCTTTGCCCTGTGCGCGCGCATAGTGCGCAGTCGTGCCAGGGTTACTCGGATAATGCTTTAACACATTGTCTCTTTTAAGTAAGCCGAGGATTTCAGCGGAGGCACGCAGACTTGATAAATGAACTGGGAGTGGAGTGACATTTATTCCCATCCGTTATGGATGGTTTCAACTGCGATCCTGGCCATAATCGTGCGCGCGCAGCGGAAAGCATTGTGGAACCCGCGCGCTTGTCCCGTGAAGTTAAACGGAAAAACTGCGATCGTCACTGGAGCTAACACGGGTGAGAATCAAAATTAATGATATTTTAATGTATGGTGTTGAGAACATAAACGCTTACTTGGGTAGAATCACGGAAGACCCTTTTTACACAGAAGACGAGTAACACATAGGCTAGTATCCGTGATAACAAATATTGCGACGAAACAATTTCGAGTTCAAGAAAAGTTCAAGACATGTTTCCTGTATATAAAACCTAAACTTGTTTGTTGTTTATTTAGTTTATTTAGTCGTGGAACCGCTCCGTCTAGCTAAAACTGGTTACAGGCTCGTGATAATCTGTTCCAGATGTTTTACATTTGTTGTGTCTGGAGTGACTGGTTTAGGTCACGGTGTTCACAAACAAAAAATGTCATTGTTCGGTCAGTGGTTGAATGTTTAGGTAATCTGGCTCAGATGTTTCCTCGGAGAATTTTGAAAAAATAAAATAGAGAGATAGAACAGAGAATATAGGATATATGAACAGAAACAAATGAAACAGGGTGAATTCAGGTGAAGTGGGACGCTTCAGTTGACTGGGGAAAATGTAACAAATATAAATGAGTATACAATTATTATAAAATGATTCTGTATAGAATTGCTCAAATAATATACAGTTTTGGTGAAATTCGATGGAAAAAAAATGTTTGGGCTTATATTGAAATCTGTTTTGTTATTGCGATTTTTCTTTCCTGTGGGTACATATGCATATGAAAGTAGGAGCTTAATTTAAGTCTGATATGATGATGATAAAAGATATGATATATTTTTAAACAGTTTTGGCATGTGCTATTTTGTTGCATAAAGTCATACATAATTCTGTTACAGTAAGTCATAATTATTACCCACTTTCTTATTCCCTACTACTGCTGTGTCATTCACCTCTTGTTATCTCCTAGGTATTGGGAAGTTCATTGCCCTGGACTTTGCTCGTCGTGGGGCGCGGGTGATCCTGGCATGCCGGAGTGAGGCTCGTGGGACTGCAGCGCTGCAAGAAATCAGAGAAAGTACTGGGAACCAGAACGTACATCTGCGTCTGCTTGACACCTCGTCGCTCGACTCTGTCCGGAAGTTTGCGGCACGGATCTTGGAGGAAGAGAAGGAATTACATATCCTGGTCAATAACGCAGGGGCCTCAGGTGGATTAGCCATCTCTCTCTCTCTATCTGTCTCTCATATATTTATTTATATGTCCATACATGTACCAAACTATGTACCATGGTTTGTTCACGCCTACAGGCCTGCCCAGTAAGATCACTGCAGATGGGTTGGAAATCACTTTTGCAACCAACCACGTTGGCCCATTTCTGCTCACCAGTTTGCTTTTAGGTCAGACAACATTCCCATTGCTAATGCTTTTTTTTAGATCTTAAACAAATAGTTCACCCAAAAATGAGAATTTGCAGAAAATTTACTCACCCTCAGGCCATCCAAAATGTTGCTTCATCAGAACAGATTTGGAGAAATTTTTTATCCAGAAATTTGCTCACCAGTGGATCATCTGCATTGAATGAGAGTCCGAACATTTTAAAAAATCACAACGATCCATAAGTAATCCACACAGCTCCAGTTCATTGATTAATCTTATAAAGAGAAAAGCTGTGCGGTTGTAAGAAACAAATTCGTCATTAAGACATTTAACTTTAAACCATGGCTTCTAGCCAAAATTTGAGTTATCCATCTGTAATAATTCTTTCTCTACTGACAATTTCACCACCTGTTGTCCTCTAACATCAAAATCCACCAAAATAGTTTTGGCTTGTAAGCAGTGCTTGATTTTGGCATATTACTCTCCTGATTCAGACGAGATGTTCACTGGAGAAAGAAATATTATGGATAGAAGACTCATATTTTAGCCAGAAGCAATGGTTTAATGTTAAATTCCTTAATGAGGGATTTATTTACTACAAACACACAGCTTTTCACTTCACATGATGTTAATTGATGGACTAGAGTCATGTGGATTACTTGTGGATTATTGTGATGTTTTTATCAGCTGGTTGGACTCTCATTCTGATGGCACCCATTCACTACAGAGGATCCATTGGTGAGCAGGTGATATAATGCTAAATTTCTCCAAATCTGTTCTGATGAAGAAACAAACTCATTTACATCTTGGATGGCCTGGATAAACATCTGGATTCTGGAAGTAAGACTTCTTTTTATTGTCACACAGACCTTTTGAAGAAATCAGCTCCAACTCGCATTGTAAATGTTTCGTCTATGAATCACTGGAGGGGTGAGGTAAACTTTGATCATTTCCATGGTCACAATCTAAATCATGTGATGGATGCTACGTATAACCACACCAAGCTGCACAACGTCATCTGGACAAACGAGTTGGCACGCAGGCTTCAGGGCACAGGTACACGTCCAAACCACCACTCATTATACTGACTGTCTACTGCTGTCATTAAAAAAGAGCAGAAAGTCAGAATTAGATTTTGATGATTAGATTTGACATCGCTTCATAATTCAGTAATGTGCATAATGCACATTCTTTAAACTCTCTTATAAATTAATTTGTGTGTGGGTCACACAGGAAAGCTCTCAAATGAGACCATCTCAATTATTTCTTCTTAATTAAGCTCATGTAGAGCGTTAGAATGTCTCAAGCTGTGCTCAAATACCAAAATACAGTATATGTAATTATAAGAGATTTTCTGAAATCCTGTATTTAAGTATTTTTAGCTGTGAAAAGAGCACTTCTGACTCCACTGACTTTTGAATTTCTTTGCAAACAAAAAGGAAGTGATGTTGACTGGAAGTGATGTTGAAAAAGGAACATTTAATGTTGGAAAGAGAAGAAAGTGCTTCATTTTTTTCATGGTTTGTGTGTTTCAGGAGTGACAGCAAACTCTCTGCATCCAGGTGTAGTTATGACCGACGTAATGAGAAACTACAACGTCATTATCCGATTCCTCTTCAACTTGGTTGGCTTTTTCTTCTTCAAAGTGAGTCCAAAATCAATCGAATCACTGTAAACAACACTCAACATTTCACATCAACAACTGCTTTCTGCCAACTCCTCCAGCTGCACTAGTGCACTAGTTTCCATAGTAGGTGGATAAAATGTGTTAGTGCTTTTCGTTTTGAGTGCGATTCTGGAACAAGGTCACAAACACTCCAGAACCTCTGAAGTTCAGCTGTGCAAAGGAGCTAGCCTACATCTTTATGCATCACAGATGTTTATTTGCCTTAAAGGCGCAATACCATTGACTGCTACAAAAGAAAGGAAGATATAGTAGAGAGAATGAGAGTAACAATAGTGATGCTTCACTGAGAAGCAGAAATGGCCAGATTTCCAGGAAGGAGTGAAATTAAAAGTCTAATCTGGCAACAGCAAATAAGATTTATGACACGACACAGAAATATTCAGCAGAATATTTTGACATTATGTGTGTTTATGCATTTTTTCCACCACAGACTGCTGAAGAAGGGTCTTTCAGTCCAATATACTGTGCAGTGTCTGAGGAAGCAGAAGGAATAAGTGGAAAATACTTCAACAGTGACTGTTCCCTGGTCTTACCAGCACCTCCTGCCAGAGATCCTGCTCTTGGAGTGAAGGAATATGAGTTTTGTGAGAGACTGACTGCTAAACCTTAAAGGGACAGTTAAAAAAATCTATCATGATTTATTCACCCTCATCCAAATCTGTGTAGTTTATTTCTTGTGTTTATTTCTTTGCGGATCTCAAAACAGACCAAACTTGCCACATAAGCTGTCCATGTGACCCATGTGCTACAAGTCTTTTGAAGCTTTATGTGAGAAACCGACTGAAATGTAACTGTTGCCCAATACTAATTGTTCCATAAGCTCACTCAGAGTCAGACACTGCTGTTACTGATTGTTGTAATGTTAATCTTTTTTAGAGAGCAGAAAACATTGTTCAAAACCTCTTTGAATGAAGAACATATAAAGACTCATTCTGTCATTATAGCTGTCTCTCAACAGCTTTTACAGGGAGCTGTTCTTTCAGTTGTGATACTTTTGATGTTACCTTCTGCAATGTGGTAGTTAATTCTCTGAAACTTATCCAATAAGACAAAGAATGAAGGCTGTTGAAGATAAACTCTTAAAATGCAATGTGAATTCCTGCTTTTCCACTGTAGCCACATCTAAAGGTTTTAACAGATGTTCTCTGTTTGCTATAAAGAGTTTTGCAATAAAATATCGGCTAAAGTTTCCATAATTAAAAAAGTATGTCCAAATTTAGGCATGCATCTTATAGTTTCCAACCAACATGCTGACTTCTACTCAACCTGACACTATATGGGACATATTGAAACCATTATGAACATTTAACTCACATTTAACACAACTCACACATGCTCTATGTCATATTAAGTCATCTTATACAAAAGTCTGGAGTCAGTATGATTTCTTAAAAAATTATTTTATTTAGCAAGTATGCATTAAGCTGATAGAAATGTATAGCAACGAATCTTGAAAAAAAAAACAATCTATCCACAAGTTTCCACAAAAAGAACTAGCAGGATCATGTGACACTGAAGACTAAACTAATGACTGCTGAATTCAGATTTGCCTTCACAGGAATAAATTACATTTTAAAATTTATTCAAATAGAAATCAGTTGTTTTAAATTGTATTGATATTTCACAATATTACTGATTTTACTGTATTTTGGATCAAATAAATGCAGCCTTGGTGAGAGACTTCTGCAGTGCACATTGCTAGGTTTTAAAGGCATTAGTGGAATAAAATGCAAAGCATGATTTTACAATAACCATTTGGTATATTAAATGACAATATTTATGAATCTAGTATTACAGGAAACAAAGTATTTAAATTTAGAGGCAAATTAAGAGTAAAAAAAATTAATTTAGCATGTTGTTTAACAGTTTAGATTCGGATTAAACAGAGTTACAGTATATGACAAAAAACTGAATTTGCATGCAACTTCATTTTATTTTAATTTTATTACATTCACAGACAAAACATGTGTGCTTGCAACAAATGTTGAATCGTCAGTCTGCAATAGCAGTCAATGAATGCAGATAAAAATGCCGGTCTCATTTCACTGTCAAAACAGAGCACAAATATTAGCGTGGTCTGTATATATACTGTATGACAAACAGAAAGAGATTTTACTGTATGCTCGTTACCGGTCTCTGGCTCTTCTACGATGCTCTGCAGCATCTTACCGAAAGCAGATCCGATGTGGCCCTTTTTAGCAGTCAGCTTCAGCCCTATTTCCACAGGCTGGCCCTTCAGATGAAAACAAAGCAGTCAGAAACTCAAATACATTATGAAATACATTAAAAACATGAAGGGATTCCTCACTGCCGACTCTCCTCCATCTTCATCTGGAGACATCCTGTCAATCAAAACCCCCTCCGCTCTTGGATCAGCATCCTTCCTTCCCTCCTTCTCCTGTTGAAGATGAAGAAAGAAACCCAATAACTTTGTTCTTGGTACAATTGGAGGTTAAATAAACAGTCATTAGAATGCCGAAGGCCTCTTCACCCTGAGCTCTCTCATCTCTTTAGGGCTGAAGAAGGCGATGTGTCCCTCTGCCTGCTCGGCCAGAAGAGCAACAACATACACCAGCATCAAACATCCTGTAACTGCTCTGCGCATCTTTGGGTGACATAAAAACACAAATCAGCAAGTATTAAACACAGCATGGCCGATTACATAGTGTAATGGTCATGCTTCACTGAGAAGTGAGTTCCAGTTGTGACGCACGACAGAAAGAATGAGAAATAGGATCTTTTTTCATGATAAAATCTGGACAAATGAGAGTTGTACCTTTGTACAGCATGCGGGTGGCCTCTGTGATGGGTGTTTATGATTCTGTCAGTGGTCAGAGAGCAGTCCGCTTTATAGGAACCCTCGTATTTACTATCTCTGACGTATGTTTCCATAAACTCCTCCACCTTGACCATGGAGACAAGAGACGCTACAAGGACTTGACATAACTTGGTTGTAGTCAGTTTAGACTTGGTGTTTGTTATGGTATAGTTATGTTTTTATTTGTAAGAGCACAATAAGTGAAACTATTAAATACATCATTTTAAAACATTAAGAGCATAATTACAGCTTTTATTCCTAAGTGTGTGTGTTTTGTTGTTTCCGAGTACTCTGCATTCCCTGCTGATGTGGATATACAGTCATAAATTCAAATCTCTCTTTTTAAAATAAATTCAACACTGGTATTTATTGCCGTGGGTGGTACATTATGGCACATTTGTCTGATAATTAGTGGATTTATGTGTGCAACCAGAACGGTTTCCTGTCATAACTCTTGAAATATTTCTTGCATCAAATATATTTTGGCAGTTTGTCCCTCCTAAACACACACAGTCACATTTTAGGGGCAAATGCTTGCAGCATGAAGAATAGGGCTTAATTTTTACAAATAGGCATATATTTAGCTTTGAGACATATAAAATATGCTTAATCTAACATAAAATTAACATAGCGTCTTTATTTAAATACATTGTCTATCCCAACACTTAAAATCCGGATTTTGGCCTGTGCCACCTCACAGGCCTCAACTATCTCAAATGTATATACCAATTAAAATCATAGAACAATGACATAGTTTTGACATAATCTAGTTAACTGATATTCAATTCTCTTCATTTGAAGTTATTTTGTTAATAATTAACAGTTTTATTTCAGTTTATTTTTTGAACTGGATTTGCCTAAAACACCCCAAATCTTGGGACAACCACTCATTTTCTCAAAACCATTACCTGTGGTTTTAAGTAGGCCTACTATACAAATTACATATACTTCATATACATGTGTATATACACACATATACACAAATTACATTTAGACCCCATTTAATGTTGGTACTTTTTGTCAATTACAATTATTTTTTAATCAGCCAATTTTTTTTTTTTTTTTTTTTTTTGCATCAAAACTTCACACGAATTACGATTTTAAACATTCTCTAATAAACTGAATCCAAAGAAATTTGCCTAAAACTAACAACCCCAAATCCTGGAACAACCACCAGCTAATATATTTTTTTTTAAAAGATGACCTGTAGCTTAAAATATGAATTATCCTTGATTTACACACTATTCAGTGCTGGTACTTTTTGTCAGTTATAAATATGTGTATTATTTATGCCAAATATTTTGTTTTAATTTCATCAATAATATTTCCTGCTCTACTCTGTAATGCATTTTTTTTTCTGCAAACATAATGTCCACCGTGCCACGCATCTTGCATTTTCAAGCTTTTCCAACAGGTGGCGCACACATTCCCACAAAATAAGCAACTTGTGAACTCTCGCGATAGGGTGCGGGACTAAATCATGTGGGTTTTCGTACTTGAGCGCATGCGGAGTTCTTTCCTCTTCAAGTGATCCGAAGGAACGGAACGCTCCCTCGTGCGTGGCGCACGAGCTCAGTAAACATGGTAAAAATGCATTATTTATTTATGCGATCTTTAGAAATGAACAGATCGGTGTTTTACCATATGGTTTAAATGTCACGATTGTATGGTAACGTTATTTAAAACCGGACTTTTATAATTGCCAATGTGCGTTTGTAGCATTGTTTTACATTTTGTATATTTGCGTTTTATTGTTATTGCAATTGTTTTGATTAGTCTGTTAAGCACAATTATGATGCGATAGCACAATACAAGCTACATTTAATCAATCACTGCAGCCCGTTTGAGAGGATAAAAGGTGAATCCGGTTACACAAGGCCTCGATGTGATATTAAAGGCCACAGCAGCCATTAATTACAATGTAACGGGCTCCTGAAGTTTCACTCACCTCTCGTCAGTGTTTTGGATTGATGTTCTGGTATCGATCGCAGTGCTTTGAGATGTTGATCAGTTTTAAAAAGTGGCACTCGCTGAGTATTTGATCCGCTGGAGGAACACGTGGTGTGTCTGTGCTAACCCATGCTAATGCGAATCTCTCCAGCTTCAAGCTCTAATGCAATAAAATATAAACAGGGGTAGTTTATTAACGACTGTTGTTATCTTCTGCTTACGCAATGTTGTATAATCGTATTAAAGACGTAAATTAGAGCAGTAGCTTTGTTCCTGGTGGCGCTAATGCCATGTGGGCTACATGCACGTGTTGATGTTGCCCTGCAACCCCCTCAGATCAGATTCCCAGTATTCTTTTGTAATGTAGTATTTGTTTGGTTATTAATGTAGGAACGAAGCATTTGGGGCTTTGTCCCTTTTTGGTATAAGTAGTGATTTATGGTATTAGGGCACATAAATAACCTCGTCGTCTCTCTTTCTCTCAGGTGCTTTTACACGTGTTGTTCGAGCATGCAGCTGGATATGCGTTATTCGCTGTTAAAGAAGTGGAAGAGATCGGAATGCTTCTACCTCAGGTTTGTATATTGAAGAAATGCAAAGGAAAGTAAATATGCATACCAACAACGTGGTGAAGATCTGGACTGGTAACCAGAAGGTTATTTGTTCAAATCCCACCCATAAAAGTACCATTATAGTGTTATGCCTAGATTGCACTAATTATTGGATCTCTAAAACTATTTAAAATTGACAAATTAAATCCATGTTTTAGATGTTATTGTAATCGATTCATCAATGTGCATTACATTCCAATGAAAGTCACAGTATGGAAGAAAAGACCTATCACTATGTTCATTGTTACATTAAATGCATTTAAGTGTTTTCTGAATTACTAATTCTTCTGTATTTCATAGGTGGAGCAAAGTGTCCTAAACCTGGGCAAATTCAGTAGCGTGATCAAACTGAGTGCGTTCTTCCCCTTTAAATCCGCCCAGGGTGCGCTGGAAAACATCAATGCCGTCTCAGAAGGTAAGAGACGAAGGTCTTATTTTAAACTGTTTCTTGGATGCAATGATGTACCTATAATCTGTCAATCCACTGAATCACTGTGATGACAGCATTCCTACAAACTGATCATCTGAGGCTTGACATGTTGATTTACGAAATGTAACCTACAATTACTGACACCTCGTTTCTAATCTGATCCTGACAGGAGTTGTCCATGCGGATCTCAAGTTGTTCTTGGAGACCAACCTTCCGTCCGGAGGTAAAAAGAAGGCAATGTTGGGGGTTTTGGATGCTAAACTTGGGGCGGCGCTTCAAGAAGAGCTCAATCTGTCCATTCAGACTGGAGGCGTTGTAGCTGAAATCATAAGAGGTGAGCAGAGAGCATGATTATTCAAATCAGGGGTTTTCAATCTTTTAGATGCTATGAACCCCAAATGTAAACCTCGTATAAAGACAGTTATATATTTTCATGTATGAAAGACCCAGTTTTTACTGTACAACATTTGTATTATGAATGTGTAAAGTATTATTAATAACATTTTTCTTATTCTATTCCCAATATTTCCCTGTATGCCCTTTGGAAAAGTTTTGAAATCCCCTGATTTAAATGATTAATATAAACATTCATATTTCCAAATGTTATCAAAAGCCTGCTGTAATGATGCACCTATATCACCTGATTTCTGATGCTTTATACTGAAAATCTGAACAGACAGGCCAAAAAAAAGTCCAGCAGTGACTGTTTCTAACGCATCTGCTTGTGATTGACAGGTGTGCGTCTGCACTTCCATTCCCTGGTCAAGGGACTCACCGCTCAGGCTGCATCCAAAGCTCAGCTGGGTTTGGGTCACAGCTACTCAAGAGCCAAAGTCAAGTTCAATGTCAACAGGGCGGACAACATGATCATCCAGTCCATCGCCCTCCTCGATCAGCTGGACAAAGACATCAACACGTTCTCCATGCGTGTGCGGTAAGATGTTTTTCCACTGGGGTTTGTAGTTTGATCTAATACAGCAGCCTCCCAATGCTTACCACAGGCAGCGCCCCCTAGTGCACTGGCTGTACAGGAAGTGGAGGGACAGTAAAGTACTTTCTCAGGAGTGTTTGATCCATCAGACTGGAGTGAACACAACCTGAGGGGGGAGACAGACCTTGAGTGGGAAGCCAAAGTTGTTTTGTGCCTAGGAAGCGTAACTTGGGGATGCGTGATTAATTGAAATAAAACCCAAATCGTGATATGGTTTAGTAGATCATCAAAATTGAAAATAATTTTGAAAAGTTAAACCAAACTATTAAGAAATGAAGACAGCCATACTAAGTACTGTAGCTCTTAACAGTAAAATAACAAACTCTGATTTATTTATTTATTTATTTATTTTTTAAGTGATAGTATTTATGTAGTTACGTTAGGATGTAATCAAACAATTTGTGCAGTCTTTCCAAACATATGCAGCCTTATCAGAATTTATCTGAACTCTCTTTTTATCTGTGCAGTGAATGGTACGGCTACCACTTCCCAGAACTGATAAAGATAGTGAACGATAACAGTATGTACTGTAAGCTGGCCAAGCTGATTAGGAACAGGAAGGAACTGACTGAGGAGACGCTGGAAGCTATAGAGGAGATCACAATGGACAGTGGCAAAGCTCAGGCTATCCTTGATGCATCCCGCAGCTCTATGGGTAAGTCAAGCTCACTGATGTCCTTATAGCTTAGTGTGGGTTTGTCTTGGATGTTATGATGTTCTTATAATCTGTCAATCCACTGATTCCATGTGATGACAGCATATCTCACTGAACTGAACAAGCGTGCCTCACTGAGTCCCTTTAACTTAACCAGTATAAGTGCTCCTGAGATTTATGGAAGAAGTTTATACTTTTTTTTTTTTTTTTTTTTTTTTTTTAATAAAGGTATGGATATCTCTCCCATTGATTTGATCAACATTGAGAGTTTCTCCAGCCGTGTAGTGTCCCTCACACAGTACAGACAGGAATTGCAAGAGTATTTGCGGTCTAAAATGGGCCAGGTGGCGCCAAATCTTGCGGCTCTCATTGGTGATGTGGTACGTGTTTGTCATCCATTTTATTGCAGTACATTTAAAAATGGGAAGGGTACTTAATTGCTTTTTTTCCCATTTTAAAGTGTTAAAATGTGACAGTGTTTGAGTAAAATGTCCTGGAAATTTCTTTGAAATTTACCTGAGTATGTGTATATATA